>CATKWJ010001203.1:0-117042 GCA_949825065.1 Odontocerum albicorne
ATATATATATATATATATATATATATATATATATATATATATATATATATATATATATATATATATATATATATATATATATATATATATATATATATATATATATATATATATATATATATATATATATATATATATATATATATATATATATATATTAGGTCCTTACATATGAAATTGGCGTTTTGTTTGGGAGGAACATAAAGTTGATTTTTTTTTAATATAATATATTTATTTAATCAAAGTATGTACCATTGCTATCTATGCACTTTTGCTATCTCATAGGTAGTTCATCGATCCCTTTACTAAAAAAACCATTCGGACGGGAATCAATAAAATCTTTGAAGTCGGTTTGGACTGCCCCATCGGAGTTGAATTTTTTCCCTTGCAAGAAGTTATCCAAATTTCGAAAAAATAGTAATCTGTTGGGGCAAGGTCCGGAGAGTACGGTGGATGTCTTAGACATTCCAATTGAAGCTCTTCTAATTTGGTAGCCGTCTGTTGTGCAGTGTGTGGTCTAGCGTTATCATGAAGCAGCAGAGGCCTAGAGCGATTAACCAGCCTCGGTTGTTTAGCAGCTAGCTTTTCCATCATGGTTTGCAGTTGCTGACAATAGACATCTGCCGTAATCGTCTGGCCAGATTTAAGAAAGCTGTAGTGAACGACACCAGCACTAGTCCACCAAACGCTCACAAGTAACTTTTTTGGAGTCAATTTTCGCTTGGGGCATGGTTTGGCTGGTTCGGCAGGGTTCAGCCATTGCGATGAGCGCTTCCGATTATCATACAGGATCCACTTTTCATCACAGGTAATGATTCGATTCAAAATCCCTTCATTATTGTACCGGTTGAGTAATGCAACGCAGCAGTCAACGCGCGTTTGTTGATTTGCTTCACTCAATTCGTGAGGTACCCACCTTTCAAGCTTTTTCACCTTCCAATTTGCTTCAAGTGGATTAAAACAGTTTTATCACTAACACCGCAGCCTGCAGCTAACTCGGACGTGGTTTGCGATGGATCCGCTTCCACAATAGCCTTCAATTCTTCATTATCAACTTTGGTCTCCGGCCGTTCACGGGGCTTGTTCTGCAGGTCGAAATTTCCAGAACGAAAACGTTGGAACCAAAAACGCACTGTGTTTTCTTTTGCGGCACCGTCGCCATACACATCATTAATCCTTCGAGCCGTTTCTGCAGCACTGGTGCCACGGTGGAACTCGTACTCGTAAATAACGCGATATTTCAAGTTTTCCATTTTGTAAACTGAGTGACGCAAAGAAAAAAAACAATTGAGGAAAAAACAAATAAATTATAATTTTTGAAACACAAATACTTGAGTAAATAGCTGTATAAATTTGAATTTGGAATTCCTAACCAAAGAGAAGATATTTGAGATCAAAGTTGCCAGTACGGCAAAACGTCAATTTCATATGTAAGGACCTAATATATATATATATATATATATATATATATATATATATATATATATATATATATATATATATATATATATATATATATATATATATATATTTATATATATATATATATATATATATATATATATATATATATATATATATATATATATATATATATATATATATATATATATATATATATATATATATATATATATATATATATATATATATATATATATATATATATATATATATATATATATATATATATATATATATATATATATATATATATATATATATATATATATATATATATATATATATATATATATATATATATATATATATATATATATATATATATATATATATATATATATATATATATATATATATATATATATATATATATATATATATATATATATATATATATATATATATATATATATATATATATATATATATATATATATATATATATATATATATATATATATATATATATATATATATATATATATATATATATATATATATATATATATATATATATATATATATATATATATATATATATATATATATATATATATATATATATATATATATATATATATATATATATATATATATATATATATATATATATATATATATATATATATATATATATATATATATATATATATATATATATATATATATATATATATATATATATATATATATATATATATATATATATATATATATATATATATATATATATATATATATATATATATATATATATATATATATATATATATATATATATATATATATATATATATATATATATATATATATATATATATATATATATATATATATATATATATATATATATATATATATAAAGCCACACCATAGTCACGTTCTCACGTAGTATTAAATACACACATTCAAATTTTTACATATTCTACACAAATCTTAATTGTTATATGAAGTATAAAAAATACACATATAAGAAAATATAAAAATAGCGCAGAATACAGTTTGCGTGGTTTGCGCACATAAAGAGGCAGGAGATGCGCGCACTCTACACATTGAAATCACAGCACACACGTATACACCAATACTTGCGTCTTTGACAGCTGCATTCATACATACGCATCTTATCACTTACAACATTTAGAAAGGAAAATCGCGAATATACAAGTATACCATAATGGGGAAAGAAAGTATCTATATTTTTATAAGAGACTTTGGGAGCCGCACTTAACCCTACGAAGAGCTGCATGCGGCTCTCGGAGCCGCATTTGAACACGTCTTTATTAGACATTCAATTTTAATGTATGATTTTCAAATTAGTGATAAAGAATTTAAAGGCTTAAAACTGCAACGAATGTGAAAACGTTGAAATAAAAAAAATACACTCCCTGAAAATTCTACATTCTCCTCCGTGGAGCGAATATCTGGACATTGAAGGCAAAAATGATGAGAACGTGATTGGATTCGAGGTGAGGCGTTATAGACGCATGTTATGGATACTTTGGACGGCACACCAATGTATTCATCAATCAACAAACCTGGATTCCGGACATGCAATCCACGACTTTTCTGCTAAGATTAATCCAATTATGTTTTGAGGCTTCAGCGCTTGTTCGTATCAGTTGAATAAGGGTTTTCGGAGTGTTTTACGACATTCTTTGGCTTATGATGCCATAATAAATTCTCAAATTATTTAATCTAGCATATACCATAGTACGCAAAAAAGAGATATATAAATACTCGTGCTAACGGGCAGTGTGGATGTGTTATGGCCTTTTGCAACGAAAACACTTGTAGAATTTCAACTGTGTAATTTTATTTATATATTCGTTGAATTACATGAAATATAATATTAACAGTATTATATAAGTAATAATAACGATGATGTAAACATCGTAGTGGCTTTAAGAATAATGATTGTTTCCTCTGATATGACGTATTAAAGTTTAAAGCAAAGATAACCATATGCACGAACCCTTCGATAGATTAAAAAGGAATTTTTCGGGTATGTTATCGATGCCCTTAAGGTCAAATCGATATCAGGTGATTTATCTCGTTCGCAGTTTACTTCCATTTAGTGATACCAAATCTTTATTGAATTTGGATAGATAACCGCCAACAAGATAATAATTTTAAACATAATACATTGAGTTAAGTTTGACATACTTTCAAACTTTAACCCTTTAATTAATTTAATTCCGTGGGATTACTAAAAGCCTGGATGTTACAATGTATGACTCTTACTCCGGTAGCTCAGTATAGGTAAAACAAGACTCAATAAGATCTCAAGATGTCGTGGGAAGAGGTAGGCAGTCGTCAGGGCTTGGGTAGGTATAAATACATAATGAAACACATATATGCTGTTAATTAGTTATATATTTAATCCTGACGAGCTGATACTCCGTCAGGAAAATCAAATGGGCAGATTACTCTCTGATACTCCGCTAGCCTTTCAGATGGACAGGCAGTCGAAGTAATTTTCTTATCAGGGGTAATCTCACAACAGTCCGTTGCGGAATTGTGCCAATTCTCAAGGATTAGATATCGCCAATCTCTAGATTACTCAAATATCACCATAAAATGACAAGCAAAAGAGGATAAATAAGGTTTATCTTACTCCAATACAAGACACAATGTATTATCCCAGATCCGCTTCAAGTGTAAGACCAGGTCGACTCGTATATGGCCCTCTGACCTTATACTGTTACTACAGGGCCGTTGATGTGAAGAAATCCCCACAGTATGGTTGGTGACCGTCAATTCGTGCCGTAATACAGTCACACGACTCGGTCCGGTCCTGAAGACTCCAGAATCTTGCGCGCACTCGATATTGCTGATAGAATCAGTTAGCTTTGACCCGAGAATGAGTTGTACATCTACCTCGAGATCGTGGTTTGGACAACAGTCCACAATCTGATCAATCAAAGACGGAGGTGAAACAAGATCCCCGTTTGCAGATTATCCAGAATTTACCGAACAAATTGTATCAAAAATAAAAACGAACAATCAAATATGTGACAAGCTCTTTGAGTTCGCGAACGGCGTTAAGACGAATAGATGATGGCTTGACAACTTCGTGGCGAGAATGGGGGCTGGGAAGATCGCGCCCCCTGAATTTAAGGGATCTCGCTAACCCCCGCCATATTGGAGCTCTATAGAAAGTTCCTCGTGACCGTTGAAATAACCATAAATCTTTCCACCCGCCCGAACGTTACTTCGGCAATGAATAGTTTATTTAAACTATAACAGCGTCATAAAGTCGAGAATCTTTTTGTATAGCATCCGGTAACCTTAAAGGCGATACTTATTGCTTAAGAGACAATAGTGCACTCTTCTTTTGAAATATATCTCGAGTTAAGTTTTTTATTTCTTCCCAGGCGTTGTTTTAATTTATCTATGACTGCAATAAATTAAGTGCGACGTATTCCTTTAGAAAAAGGGGAAGAGAATTTTTTTTGACCCTTTTGCTATTTCTTTGATTCAATAGATCTATGACTGCAGTAAATCAGATCGTAAGACGGAACACCAATTACCGATCCTCATAAAGTGTCGTGTATTTCTATAGAAATGGGAAGAGAAAGCCACCCACTCGAGGCAGTTAAGTTTGATACAATAGGAAGCAATCCTTCTCGAAAATGACGCAAGATCTCCTTTTGACTGCCCCGGTTCGATATTTTTAATGGTTATTTGTAACTGTAATAAACTAATTGGTCGACCGTACCCAAGCAATGGCCCCAGGTCCTGACAATACATGTGATAACACTAATATTTATAGGTTCTAGATTACATAGTACAGATATGGTTGACATCGATAAGCTTAACATTGGTTTGCATGATAACTTATAATATTTATTGGAAGTGGATAAGAGTATACGATAAGATAACATTGGTAGGAATACATTACAGATGAACGACGAGGTCAACCTGATGGACTGACCAAGTCACGAAAACTTTAGGCCTTGGCCACACAGGTAGGAGCCTCGCTTGGTGCTTAGAGCTACGCTGTGAGCTAGGTGATATATCCTAGCGAACCAACGCACCCCAATATATCGCAATGGTCACACTGCACGCTTCGCGCCACGCTACGTGACTATTATAGTCACCTAGTCTATAAGTCACGTAACACCTAACTTAGCACTCAGCGGCCTTAGCCTAACTATTTTGTATCCTGGCGAAGTTCATTCGTTTTTACCACATTCACATATCTAAGGCCTAATTTATATATTTACCTTAATATTAAATACTAAATCTAAATAATAAATTTAATTGAAAAAACAATATGTATTCAAAACAAAATTTCGTAAAAGATTGTGGTGTGGCATTATCGTTAGGGTTCTTAGTAATGACAAATCCTCTAGAGTTCAAAAGTAGAGTGAAGTGAAAAATTGTCGTGAGCAAAGTTGGCCAGATGGACGGGAGTGACGATGGACCTCAGCCATGAGGAATCAACTAAGAAGAATCCATAGTAAATTTAATGTAAAATAGTTTCGTGTCTTACGGTCTTTAAATTAAATACATGATATCAAAATAAAGTATGTATAGAGAAACTTTGCTAAATTATTGAAATTTTTTTTATAATATCAGGTTGGGAAAAAATTGATTTACGTGACAAGTTTATATAAGTTTATATTTGTATTCATAATAAACAAGACAAACAAAAACAATTACACAAGAGCGCCGATTATCCAGCGTAAATGGGACACTCCTGTCCGGATAGTTAATTCAAATAAAGTTTTTATTGAGGTAAACATTTGAGGAGTGGAAATATAAGATGAATTTGTTGCACAAGATGAGTTCACGAATAAACTTTCTCAATGTTTAACAGATGTAACCGTTAAAGGACGGTATTATAACGCGGTAATAACGGTATCGGTATGGACGCGGGGAAATATCACCAACTTTCTAGCATTAGTCAATTGGTATAATATGAACCATAGGTTTTATAACCATAGATTTAAAAAAAATGCATTATTTTTCCAAAAATATTCCCGTCCATATCGTTGTTTTCCTTGAGCATCATCCTTCCTTTGATTTTATTTTTTGTTACTTTTTCTAAAAAAATAGTTGCTTTCTTTGTTTTGATACTTTTTCTAAAATATATCTTTCGAAGTGTTGCACTACGAGGCTCGGCTTATAGATGCCAACGTTTCAGTTTCTTCGCCAAGTTGACTACAAACCCTGAAGATGAAAACTGCAACGTTTTCAAAACATCGGTATTATAAGCCAAAACATGCGGTACATCCCTTTGAAAGACTGGATCAGAAGAAATTGCTTGGTGGCTTATAATATTTATAAATCTAAGCTATAAATCCACCTGAAAGTGTTAAATCAATTCATTAATTCAGTTATTATTTTTCTTAGAATCAAATCAATTTAAAGTTAAATATAGATTTCTTACTAAAATACTGAGTAATCTCTGTTGATTCAATATTGAGTTTGAGTAAACGGAGTTTCTACAATAACAGGAAATATGAACTAAATTTCCTATCAAAATACTACCTTGATCAAAAAGTTTTAGGACCGGCCACCGTGTGGCGCTGTCAGTCACCCGATTGGAATTCTTCGATTGTTCGTGAGTCGGTCTAGGATGACGAACGCAGTGGCAGTCGAAAACAGATGAAAACATCGATAAAATCAAAGAAATGTTGGCCGAAAACCGCAAATTGACCATTAGAGAGCTGACAGAGGACTTAAACATTGCTTATGGATCCGCTCAAGATATTTTGGTTAGCGATTTGGGCCTCAGACGTGTCGCTGCAAAACTGGTGCCGAAAAACCTCAATTTCATGCAAAAAAAGGACCGCGCTGAAATCGCGAATGACTTGATTTCCATAAGTTTTTGACCAAAAACAACAAGATTACTATCCAGCGGTCTTCAAATTCACCTGATCTGGCTCCCTGCGACTTTTTTCTGTTACAGCACCGCGTTACAACGCGTGAACGCGAACGCAAACGCGTTACAGCACCCGAGAGAATGTCATGAAAAAATCGAAGACGGCTCTGATGGACATACCGAAAATTGAGTACCAGCGGTGTTTCGAGTATTATATCAAGCGTTGGCGTAAGTGCGTTGTAGTCGATGTGGAGTACTTTGAAGGGGACCATATCGATTTTGATGAATCAACTTGTATTTTCGATTTTATGAATAAAGTCTTAAAACTTTTTGATCAATGTAGTATATGTGTATAATGTTCCCGTAGTATTTTCATTACCGAGCAATCAATTATTGCCTTGAAGATTCAAGGAACTTTCTTATAGAACATTCAATTAGTTTTTTCTATAACATACGTACGGAATGGAAACATACGCACCACAGGTGAAATAGTTTGTATTAATACACAACTCGAAGAAAATGTTTCTGTTTGATATAAATTTTTAACCTAAAAAAATATGAACACATCGCTTTACGTCGTTATTGTGGCTCTCCCAAACGAATCAAATTCTGAAAGAAGGAAAAGTGAAATACTTTTATAATTCATGACAAGGTGTATGGACGTGATGGAGAATATTCATGAAAAGATGTATGAACGTAATGGAGAGTATTCATGACAAGGTATATGGACGTGATGGAGAGTATTCATGACAAGGTGTATGGACGTGATGGAGAGTATTCATGACAAGGTGTATGGACGTGATGGAGAATA
Source organism: Odontocerum albicorne (assembly GCA_949825065.1). Taxonomy (NCBI): domain Eukaryota; kingdom Metazoa; phylum Arthropoda; class Insecta; order Trichoptera; family Odontoceridae; genus Odontocerum; species Odontocerum albicorne. The sequence goes on from CATKWJ010001203.1 coordinate 8,106, forward strand.
TTCATGACAAGGTATATGGACGGGATTGAGAGTATTCATGACAAGTTGTATGAACGTGATGGAGAGTATTCATGACAAGGTGTATGGACGTGATGGAGAGTATTCACGACAAGGTTTATGGAGGTGATAGAGAGTATTCATGACAAGGTGTATGGACGTGATGGAGAGTATTCATGACAAGGTGTATGGGCGCGATGGAGAGTATTCATGACAAGGTGTATGGACGTGATGGAGAGTATTCATGACAAGGTGTATGGACGCGATGAAGAGTATTCATGACAAGGTGTATGGACGTGATGGAGAGTATTCATGACAAGGTGTATGGACGTGAAAGAAGCAAAATCTCAGGTTAAAATGGTCTTGAGATACGTTTGGGTGTTACTGAAATTAAAATGCTCTTGAGATACGTTTAGATGCTACTGTAACTAAAATGCTCTTGAGATATGTTTAGGTGCTATTGTAACTAAAATGCTCTTGAGATACGTTTGGGTGCTACTGTAACTAAAATGCTCTTGAGATACGTTTGGGTGCTACTGTAACTAAAATGCTCTTGAGATACGTTTAGATGCTACTGTAACTAAAATGCTCTTGAGATACGTTTGGGTGCTACTGTAACTAAAATGCTCTTGAGATACGTTAAGGTGCTACTGTAACTAAAATGCTCTTGAGATACATTTGGGTGCTACTGTAACTAAAATGCTCTTGAGATACGTTAAGGTGCTACTGTAACTAAAATGCTCTTGAGATACGTTTGGGTGCTACTGTAATTAAAATGCTCTTGAGATACGTTTGGGTGCTACTGTAACTACAAGACGTGATTTTATTTTCTGTGTTTAAACTTTTAAAGTAAATTGTAATTAATAAAATTTTCTGCTATTTCTGAAGCTGTGATCAGTATACCATTATATAGTATGTGAAGTCCATTTCTGTATTAGTTTTAGTCGATAACGGTGTCACTTTCCTGTTTTATCGTGTTTATTTTGTATTGTATTGAATTACACTTTCGATGTACATTGTACAACTTGGCGGGCTTATTGTCATGTAGCAATACCTTCCAACCAACGAAAAATATGTTAAAGAGACCTGAAATGAAAATCAGAGTGGAATCTTTTTGAAAAAAAATCAGGTTCCAACGGGAATCGAGCCCGTAACTTCCGGGATGGGAGACAAATGTCCATCCAACTAGGCCACGAAGGTCGTTATTGTTAGTGTAACAGTCAGTTTCATTAATTGATGACTTATATTTTTGGTTAACTGATCAATGTTTGAAGTAAAAGTGTTGGAGTGATGGATGGCGTGTGTAGCTTTAAGTAGTACCTAAAAACAACTCTTTTTGGGATATTTTATCAAAATTTATGGTAATAAATGTACACTACTTCACATATACACTACATTCCACCTAAAACTGAATTTGTAACTATTACAAATCGAAAGATCTATAAAGTTTACTTTGTAGTTCAACTTTCTTGGTTAGTTTCCTATGATTTTATTACCAACTTTATGTTTTATTACCAACATACTCGCATGTAGGTGCAGGAAAGTTTCTGATCTAATGCCTGTAGCCATACCTTCCTACTCGTATTCTCATGATCAACTTGTATATTTTTTGTATTATATCTAGAATCTATAAATAATAGTGCGTTCGACCCTCGAAGCGTCTAAGTGGAGAGTTTGTTCTCTAAACGGTGCTGTATAGATAAGCTTTTTTATTATTATTCTCTTTCATACTCGTAGCAAAAAGCCAATGTCTGGAATGCATTGTAGTATTGAAGATTAATAACATAGCGTATTTTTCCCGATTTTCCACCACCCTTTTTTCCAATCTCCCTTCTTTTGACCATTGATGACCATGTTTGTATCTGTTTAATATTTTTATGATTTTTTTTTAAGTTTTATTTTTTTAGTATAGCGTACATTTTTTTATTTATACATGTTTTAAAAATATAAATTATCTTTCTTTCATTCAAAACTATTTAAAATAGTTGTATACCTATTTGCAATAGATTACGGATCGATTATGATTTTCAGTCATCTCAAAAATGGACGACGCCTGTACATATATTGGTGAATTGTGTTCAAGATTTTGCACTTCAGCAAGAATTCAATCTTGACAGATCTAACTCATAGTTCGGACGGCAAGGACGTCTAAGTATCAAGTCGATTGGGAGGTTTAACATGTTAAGCTTTGCATATAGCCGATTTTTTTTCTATAAAATTTATAATAAATAGCATACAAGCTACACTAAAACATGAATTCATGTCTAAAACGGTTTAAGAGTTTGAAAGTGGCTTCTCCAGGAATCGAACCGGCTTCTGTTTACTTAGCCTGAATGCTACTTTAGACTTCGCCCATAAAGTGGCATTTAGTTATCGAAAACCCTCCCTCCCTATTAAGAAGTAAAAAAATATAATATTAGTTAGAATTGCTCAAATTTTTTCAGGCTTTCGCTGACTTTCCTGACTTTTCATCAATTCAACCCCTTTTAAAATGAAAATCCTTCCGTTAAAGGAATGCTAAATGGAATGCGTCTGTATAATATTTTATTGAAATTTGTGAGAAAGCAAAATATTTCCAAAAATATGAATATTTTTGATGGACACAATAGTAATAAAATTATTTTGCCCGAGGGTCGGTGAGTCGAGGACGAGTTTTCAATATTCAGAACGTTTCTAAGAACCTTTCATAACTTAACTTACATCAATTTGAAGTTCTTCAAACTGAATTCAAATGTTGTCCAAAAAAGACGCATACCGTATGTCAAATTAAAATCGTATTTCAGCACTCATGGCTTTTTGACATTTTTTTATGGAAAACATACTAAACAGCAGAAAAGTAAGAAATAAAATTATCATGCCGTGTTTTATTGAGAAGTATAAAAAGAGAACAGTTCTTTAAACTTGTTACATTCTAGATAAATGCCATCACTCCATCTCTCTGTAGGGATAAGCAAAGTGGACAGAGCCCCAGATCTACCTATTTCAACACGTATCCTTAGTCTCTTACACACCTATACACATGCTACGATTTATCTGACTTTCTTCTTCTTTATTTCAAATTATAATTCACTTAATCCAATCATAATTTTCTTGGTCTTCCTTTACCACACCTTCCACTCACATTTACATTGTATATTTGTTTTGTTAGTGTTTCTTCATTCATTTCATTTGTCCCTTCTCATGTTCTGCGTTCCTTTTTTTCTGAATATCATTTACTCAATCCATCCACACTATGCTTGGTTTTCCTCTCGTACTCACATTTGCACAAATTTTCTGTTTTGTTAGTATTCTTCCATTCATTCGTTCTACATGCCCAAACCCAATGTCTTTCAGCCACTCTCAGTCTGTCGCGTTTATCACCGTGCTTGCAAATGATCGCGTCACTCCAAGAGGTCAATTCACGATATGATTTGAATTCAAATCAAAGATCGATTGCACTGAAAAAGAAGAAAAAAAGTTATAACAAAAACATATAAAATTGCGAAACATTAAAAAACGAACTCAATAATATTGTTAAGTTCGGATACATCTTTGTTCTTGCCGCCAACAATAGCTCACTTAGCCAATCGTGATTCTTATAATTGATTTGAATATAGGGAAATACTTTTTCAAACAATTCCTCTTTTAACGTCACTAAATTGCAGAAGTTATAGTCTTCCAACCTTAGTTCTATAACCGCCATTTACAAATGCATCTCGCAAATGAACGTATACTTCAGAGCGAAGCTTGGTCTGATTCAAACGGATGAACATCAAATGTTCTGTTTTCTATGACAGTTCACAAATTTGCCCCAATACAACCTTGTAACGACGTTCAGTGATTATAATTATTTTATCGACTTTAATATAAGGCTCGATTCTAATAAATAGAAAGTTATTTAGGTAAATACATTACAAAAAACTAACAATAATGACAAATTAATACATCTTGTTATAAATCTCTATTTCTACATACGATTGATGTGAGAATAGCTCATCTGATCGATCGTTTTTCAGCTCCACATGCATATTTGTAGTTAATTTCAACGTCTTTACATTTCGCCACAAAGTAGAGTATTTCAGACAACATATAAAATTGCGAAACATAAAAGTAACTAATTAAATGTTAATCAAAGACAAATAGATAATTGGAACTAACTTAAAAAAATCTTCATTTCTACATACGATTTTGAAATATAAACAAAGATAGAAAATCAAATTCAATATAAAAAAAGACACTTTTGATATTCCTACTGACCTCTTTCAGCCACTATTAGCCTGTCGCGTACATTCTGTTGAGAAAAAACCAGTTCTGAATCTGCAGAACGCAATCCCCGTGCATACTCAAGTCTGGATACACGCCGTTCTGCTGCTTCCTCGACATTTTGATGAACTAAAGCAGATCGATTGCACTGAAAAAGAAGAAAGAAACTTAAAATATATAAAATTGTCAAACATTAAAAAAGGGACTGAATAATATTCTTAAGTTCGTAGACATCTTTGTTCTTGGCCCCAACAATAGCTCATTCACTTAGCCAATTGTGATTCTTATAACTGATTTGAATATAGGGAAATACTTTTTCAACCAATTCTTCTTTTGACGTCACTAAATTGCAGAAGTAATAGTCTTCCAACCTTAGTTCTATTACCGTCATTTACAACTGCATCTCGCAAATCAACGTATACTTCAGAGCGAAGCTTGGTCCGATTCAAACGGATGAATATTAAATTTTATCAACTTTAATATAGGCCTCGATTGTAATAAATAGTAAGTTATTTAGGTAAATACATCACATAAAACTAATAATAAATCTTGTTACAAATTAGCAAAAATGGGCAGTTCGTTAAAACTCTAATGTGACATTTGTTAAAAGTTAGTTGCATGAAACTTTTAATAATTCAAATGTATAAAACATACACAGATATATACCATTAATTCAAATGAAAATCAATAATAACAAAAATAACAAAAACCGGTTTAAAAAACCCGAATTGAAAGATATTTAATATTCGGAATTAAAATAAATTGAAATCTATATTGCGTGTGTTGCCGTTACATTCAACAGGGGGCGCTCTTATTATATTGTCTGTTTTATATACAACTGTTTATTAAATTTCACAATGCTTGTGGATAAACAATATTTTTTGCTGTCCCATTGTCTGTGCAGATATAGAGATTGTCTGGTTTGCCGACTCTAGAACACGCAACATATAATTGTCCATGTGAGAAGCAATCCGTCTCTAAATCTAAACCGCACAATTCTAAAGATTGGCCCTGAGCCTTGTTGATGGTGATCGCAAACGCTAATCAAATTGGGAATTGCAATCTCTTAAATTGAAATGGCATATCCGTTGGAATCATAGGAATGCGAGGAATGAGGACATCTTCACCTTTGAACTTACAAAATACCAATTTTTCGAACAAAAATGCTAGAATTATAATTAATCAAGACAAAAGTGTAGTAGAAACGCTTTGACATCATTGATTATACGATAAAACATTAAAACCTCCTAAAGATGTATGGACATTTGTTAGAAATAGGCGGAAATTTCACACTGGACATTTGCTAGAAATCGGCGATAATTTCACACTTTTCACTCAAAAAGTTGCCATTGACGGCCAAGATTACGAATATATATACAAAATCAGCACACAATTATAATTTGTGTTATGAGTTCTCTTCGTTTTCGTCCCAAACATCTAAAAACATTGAATTTCCATATTTTACTCCAATATTTTCAGGTAAAAATGAATTTTTTTATTATTGACTCACAAAATACCAATTTCTCGAACAAAAATGCTAGAATTATAATAAATCAAGACAAAAGTGTAGTAGAAACGCATTGACTTTGATAGTGACATAAAACATTAAAACCTCCTGAACATGTATGGATGTTTGTTAGTAGTAATAGGCGGAAACTTCACACTTTTCGCGCGAAAAACTGCCATTGACGGCACAGATTACGAATATATATATATATATATATATATATATATATATATATATATATATATATATATATATATATAATATATATATATATATATATATATATATATATATATATATATATATATATATATATATATATATATATATATATATATATATATATATATATATATATATATATATATATATATATATATATATATATATATATATATATATATATATACAAAATCACCAAAGAAATATAATTTGTTCTACGAGTTTTCTTGGTTTTCGTCCCAAATGTCTAAAAAGGTTGAATTTCAATAATTTTCCAATATTTTCAGGTAAAAATGATTTTTTTTATTATTGACTTATAAAATACTAATTTTTCGAACAAAAATGCTAGAATTATAATGAATCAAGACAAAAGTGTAGAAGAAACGCTTTGACATTGATTATACGATAAAACATTAAAACCTCCTAAACATGTATGGACATTTATAAATAGGCGGAAATGTAACACTTTTCACTCGAAAAACTGCCATTGACGGCCCAAGATTACGAATATATACAAAATCACCACAGAAATATAATTTATTTTACGAGTTTTCTTGGTTTTTGTCCCAAACGCCTAAAAATAGAATATTTTCAGGAAAAATAATTTTTTTTATTTTTGATTTATAACATACCAATTTTTAAAACCAAAATGCTAGAGTTATAATAAAAGAAGAAAGCAGTGTAGTAGAACTGCTTTGACATTGATTAAAACATAAAACGTTAAAATCTTCTAAATATGTATATACATTCCTGAACATGTATGGACATTTGTTAGAAATAGGCGATAATTTCACCCTTTTCACTCGAAAACTGCCATTGACGGCCAAGATTACGAAAATATAAACAAAATCACCACATAAATAAAACTCGTTCTACGAGTTTTCTTGGGTTTTGTCCCAAACGTCTAAAACCGTTGAATTTCAACATTTTGCTCCAATACTTACAGATAAAAATAAATTTTTCTATTTTTGACTTACAAAATACCAATTTTATTAACCAAAATGCTTCAATTATACTGAATCAAGACCAAAGTGTAGTACAATAGAAATGCTTTCACATTGATTATAAATGAAACGTTAAAACCTTCTAAACATGTATGGACATTTATAAGAAATAGGCGTAAATGTCACACTTTTCACTCGAAAAACTGCCATTGACGGCCAAGATTACGAGTATATATACAAATCCTCCACAGAAATATAATTTGTTCCACGAGTTTTCTTGGTTTTCGTCCCAAACGTCTAAAAACGTTGAATTTCAATATTTTGCTGCAATATTTTTAAGTAAAAATTACTTTCTTTTTTATTGACTTACAAAATACCAATTTTTCGAACAAAAATGCTAGAATTATAATAAATCAAGACCAAAGTGTAATAAAAATACATTGATTGAAACATGAAACGTTAAAACCTCCTAAACATGTATGGACATTTATAAGAAATAGGCGGAAATGTCACACTTTTCACTCGAAAACCTGCCATTGACCAAAGTTACGAATATATATACAAAATCAACACAAAAATATAATTTGTTCTACGTGTTTCCTTGGTTTTCGTCCCAAACGTATAAAAACGTCAATTTTCAATATTTTGCTCCAATATTTTCAGGTAAAAATGAATTTTTTTATTATTGACTTACAAATTACCAATTATTCGAACAAAAATGCTAGAATTAAAATGAATCAAGAGAAAAGTGAACAAGAAACGCTTTGACATCGATTATACGATAAAACATTAAAACGTCCTAAAAATGTATGGACGTTTGTCAGAAATCGGCGGAAATTTCACACTTTTCACTCGAAAAACTGCCAGTGACGGCCAAGATTACGAATATATATATAAAATCACCACAAAAACATAATTTGTTCTACGAGTTTTCTTGGTTTTTGTCCCAAACGCCTAAAAACGTTGAATTTCAATATTTTGCTCCAATATTTTCAGGTTAAAATGATTTTTTTTATTATTGACTTCAATATTTTGCTGCAATATTTTTAAGTAAAAATTAATTTCTTTTTTATTGACTTACAAAATACCAATTTTTCGAACAAAAATGCTAGAATTATAATAAATCAAGACCAAAGTGTAATAAAAATACATTGATTGAAACATGAAACGTTAAAACCTCCTAAACATGTATGGACATTTATAAGAAATAGGCGGAAATGTCACACTTTTCACTCGAAAACCTGCCATTGACCAAAGTTACGAATATATATACAAAATCAACACAAAAATATAATTTGTTCCACGTGTTTGCTTGGTTTTCGTCCCAAACGTATAAAAACGTCAATTTTCAATATTTTGCTCCAATAATTTCAGGTAAAAATGAATTTTTTTATTATTGACTTACAAATTACCAATTATTCGAACAAAAATGCTAGAATTAAAATGAATCAAGACAAAAGTGAACAAGAAACGCTTTGACATCGATTATACGATAAAACGTTAAAACGTCCTAAAAATGTATGGACATTTGTCAGAAATCGGCGGAAATTTCACACTTTTCACTCGAAAAACTGCCTGTGACGGCCAAGATTACGAATATATATATAAAATCACCACAAAAATATAATTTGTTGTACGAGTTTTCTTGGTTTTTGTCCCAAACGCCTAAAAACGTTGAATTTCAATATTTTGCTCCAATATTTTCAGGTTAAAATGATTTTTTTTATTATTGATTTCAATATTTTGCTGCAATATTTTTAAGTAAAAATTAATTTCTTTTTTATTGACTTACAAAATACCAATTTTTCGAACAAAAATGCTAGAATTATAATAAATCAAGACCAAAGTGTAATAAAAATACATTGATTGAAACATGAAACGTTAAAACCTCCTAAAGATGTATGGACATTTGTTAGAAATAGGCGGAAATTTCACACTGGACATTTGTTAGAAATCGGCGTAAATTTCACACTTTTCACTCGAAAACTGCCAGTAACGGCCAAGATTACGAATATATATACAAAATCACCACAAAAATATAATTTGTTCTACGAGTTTTCTTCGTTTTTGTCCCAAACGCCTAAAAACGTTGAATTTCAATATTTTGCTCCAATATTTTCAGGTTAAAATGATTTTTTTTATTATTGACTTACAAAATACCAATTTTTCGAACAAAAATGCTAGAATTATAATTAATCAAGACAAAAGTGTAGTAGAAACGCTTTGACATCATTGATTATACGATAAAACATTAAAACCTCCTAAAGATGTATGGACATTTGTTAGAAATAGGCAGAAATTTCACACTGGACATTTGCTAGAAATCGGCGATAATTTCACACTTTTCACTCAAAAAGTTGCCATTGACGGCCAAGATTACGAATATATATACAAAATCAGCACACAATTATAATTTGTGTTATGAGTTCTCTTCGTTTTCGTCCCAAACATCTAAAAATATTGAATTTCCATATTTTACTCCAATATTTTCAGGTAAAAATTAATTTTTTTATTATTGACTCACAAAATACCAATTTCTCGAACAAAAATGCTAGAATTATAATAAATCAAGACAAAAGTGTAGTAGAAACGCATTGACTTTGATAGTGACATAAAACATTAAAACCTCCTGAACATGTATGGACGTTTGTTAGTAGTAATAGGCGGAAATTTCACACTTTTCGCGCGAAAAACTGCCATTGACGGCACAGATTACGAATATATATATATACAAAATCACCAAAGAAATATAATTTGTTCTACGAGTTTTCTTGGTTTTCGTCCCAAATGTCTAAAAAGGTTGAATTTCAATAATTTTCCAATATTTTCAGGTAAAAATGATTTTTTTTATTATTGACTTATAAAATACCAATTTTTCGAACAAAAATGCTAGAATTATAATGAATCAAGACAAAAGTGTAGAAGAAACGCTTTGACATTGATTATACGATAAAACATTAAAACCTCCTAAACATGTATGGACATTTATAAATAGGCGGAAATGTAACACTTTTCACTCGAAAAACAGCCATTGACGGTCAAGATTACGAATATATATACAAAATCACCACAGAAATATAATTTATTCTACGAGTTTTCTTGGTTTTTGTCCCAAACGCCTAAAAATTGAATATTTTCAGGAAAAATAATTTTTTTTATTTTTGATTTATAACATACCAATTTTTCAAACCAAAATGCTAGAGTTATAATAAAAGAAGACAACAGTGTAGTAGAACTGCTTTGACATTGATTAAAACATAAAACGTTAAAATCTCCTAAATATGTATATACATTCCTAAACATGTATGGACATTTGTTAGAAATAGGCGATAATTTCACCCTTTTCACTCGAAAAACTGCCATTGACGGCCAAGATTACGAATATATATACAAAATCACCACATAAATATAACTCGTTCTAAGAGTTTTCTTGGGTTTTGTCCCAAACGTCTAAAACCGTTGAATTTAAACATTTTTCTCCAATACTTACAGATAAAAATAAATTTTTCTATTTTTGACTTACAAAATACCAATTTTATTAACCAAAATGCTTGAATTATAATGAATCAAGACCAAAGTGTAGTACAATAGAAATGCTTTCACATTGATTATAAATGAAACGTTAAAACCTTCTAAACATGTATGGACATTTATAAGAAATAGGCGTAAATGTCACACTTTTCACTCGAAAAACTGCCATTGACGGCCAAGATTACGAGTATATATACAAATCCTCCACAGAAATATAATTTGTTCCACGAGTTTTCTTGGTTTTCGTCCCAAACGTCTAAAAACGTTGAATTTCAATATTTTGCAGCAATATTTTTAGTAAAAATTAATTTCTTTTTTATTGACTTACAAAATACCAATTTTTCGAACAAAAATGCTAGAATTATAATAAATCAAGACCAAAGTGTAATAAAAATACATTGATTGAAACATGAAACGTTAAAACCTCCTAAACATGTATAGACATTTATAAGAAATAGGCGGAAATGTCACACTTTTCACTCGAAAACCTGCCATTGACCAAAGTTACGAATATATATACAAAATCAACACAAAAATATAATTTGTTCTACGTGTTTCCTTGGTTTTCGTCCCAAACGTATAAAAACGTCAATTTTCAATATTTTGCTCCAATATTTTCAGGTAAAAATGATTTTTTTTATTATTGACTTACAAATTACCAATTATTCGAACAAAAATGCTAGAATTAAAATGAATCAAGAGAAAAGTGAACAAGAAACGCTTTGACATCGATTATACGATAAAACATTAAAACGTCCTAAAAATGTATGGACATTTGTCAGAAATCGGCGGAAATTTCACACTTTTCACTCGAAAAACTGCCAGTGACGGCCAAGATTACGAATATATATATAAAATCAACACAAAAGTATAATTTGTTCTACGAGTTTTCTTGGTTTTTGTCCCAAACGCCTAAAAACGTTGAATTTCAATATTTTGCTCCAATATTTTCCAGTTAAAATGATTTTTTTTATTTATGACTTCAATATTTTGCTGCAATATTTTTAAGTAAAAATTAATTTCTTTTTTATTGACTTACAAAATACCAATTTTTCGAACAAAAATGCTAGAATTATAATAAATCAAGACCAAAGTGTAATAAAAATACATTGATTGAAACATGAAACGTTAAAACCTCCTAAACATGTATGGACATTTATAAGAAATAGGCGGAAATTACACACTTTTCACTCGAAAACCTGCCATTGACCAAAGTTACGAATATATATACAAAATCAACACAAAAATATAATTTGTTCCACGTGTTTGCTTGGTTTTCGTCCCAAACGTATAAAAACGTCAATTTTCAATATTTTGCTCCAATATTTTCAGGTAAAAATGAATTTTTTTATTATTGACTTACAAATTACCAATAATTCGAACAAAAATGCTAGAATTAAAATGAATCAAGACAAAAGTGAACAAGAAACGCTTTGACATTGATTATACGATAAAATATTAAAACGTCCTAAAAATGTATGGACATTTGTCAGAAATCGGCGGAAATTTCACACTTTTCACTCGAAAAACTGCCAGTGACGGCCAAGATTACGAATATATATATAAAATCACCACAAAAATATAATTTGTTCTACGAGTTTTCTTGGTTTTTGTCCCAAACGCCTAAAAACGTTGAATTTCAATATTTTGCTCCAATATTTTCAGGTTAAAATGATTTTTTTTATTATTGACTTACAAAATACCAATTTTTCGAACAAAAATGCTAGAATTTTAATTAATCAAGACAAAAGTGTAGTAGAAACGCTTTGACATCATTGATTATACGATAAAACATTAAAACCTCCTAAAGATGTATGGACATTTGTTAGAAATAGGCGGAAATTTCACACTGGACATTTGTTAGAAATCGGCGTAAATTTCACACTTTTCACTCGAAAACTGCCAGTGACGGCCAAGATTACGAATATATATACAAAATCACCACAAAAATATAATTTGTTCTACGAGTTTTCTTGGTTTTTGTCCCAAACGCCTAAAAACGTTGAATTTCAATATTGTGCTCCAATATTTTCAGTTTAAAATGATTTTTTTTATTATTGACTTACAAAATACCAATTTTTCGAACAAAAATGCTAGAATTATAATTAATCAAGACAAAAGTGTAGTAGAAACGCTTTGACATCATTGATTATACGATAAAACATTAAAACCTCCTAAAGATGTATGGACATTTGTTAGAAATAGGCAGAAATTTCACACTGGACATTTGCTAGAAATCGGCGATAATTTCACACTTTTCACTCAAAAAGTTGCCATTGACGGCCAAGATTACGAATATATATACAAAATCAGCACACAATTATAATTTGTGTTATGAGTTCTCTTCGTTTTCGTCCCAAACATCTAAGAACATTGAATTTCCATATTTTACTCCAATATTTTCCGGTAAAAATGAATTTTTTTATTATTGACTCACAAAATACCAATTTTTCGAACAAAAATGCTAGAATTATAATATAATTTGTGTTATGAGTTCTCTTCGTTTTCGTCCCAAACATCTAAGAACATTGAATTTCCATATTTTACTCCAATATTTTCCGGTAAAAATGAATTTTTTTATTATTGACTCACAAAATACCAATTTTTCGAACAAAAATGCTAGAATTATAATAAATCAAGACAAAAGTGTAGTAGAAACGCATTGACTTTGATAGTGACATAAAACATTAAAACCTCCTGAACATGTATGGACGTTTGTCAGTAGTAATAGGCGGAAATTTCACACTTTTCGCGCGAAAAACTGCCATTGACGGCACAGATTACGAATATATATATATATATATATATATATATATATATATATATATATATATATATATACAAAATCACCAAAGAAATATAATTTGTTCTACGAGTTTTCTTGGTTTTCGTCCCAAATGTCTAAAAAGGTTGAATTTCAATAATTTTCCAATATTTTCAGGTAAAAATATTTTTTTTTATTATTGACTTATAAAATACTAATTTTTCGAACAAAAATGCTAGAATTATAATGAATCAAGACAAAAGTGTAGAAGAAACGCTTTGACATTGATTATACGATAAAACATTAAAACCTCCTAAACATGTATGGACATTTATAAATAGGCGAAAATGTAACACTTTTCACTCGAAAAACTGCCATTGACGGCCCAAGATTACGAATATATACAAAATCACCACAGAAATATAATTTATTCTACGAGTTTTCATGGTTTTTGTCCCAAACGCCTAAAAATAGAATATTTTCAGGAAAAATAATTTTTTTTATTTTTGATTTATAACATACCAATTTTTCAAACCAAAATGCTAGAGTTATAATAAAAGAAGACAACAGTGTAGTAGAACTGCTTTGACATTGATTAAAACATAAAACGTTAAAATCTCCTAAATATGTATATACATTCCTAAACATGTATGGACATTTGTTAGAAATAGGCGATAATTTCACCCTTTTCACTCGAAAAACTGTCATTGACGGCCAAGATTACGAATATATATACAAAATCACCACATAAATATAATTCGTTCTACGAGTTTTCTTGGGTTTTGTCCCAAACGTCTAAAACCGTTGAATTTAAACATTTTTCTCCAATACTTACAGATAAAAATTAATTTTTCTATTTTTGACTTACAAAATACCAATTTTACTAACCAAAATGCTTGAATTATAATGAATCAAGACCAAAGTGTAGTACAATAGAAATGCTTTCACATTGATTATAAATGAAACGTTAAAACCTTCTAAACATGTATGGACATTTATAAGAAATAGGCGTAAATGTCACACTTTTCACTCGAAAAACTGCCAATGACGGCCAAGATTACGAGTATATATACATATCCTCCACAAAAATATAATTTGTTCCACGAGTTTTCTTGGTTTTCGTCCCAAACGTCTAAAAACGTTGAATTTCAATATTTTGCAGCAATATTTTTAAGTAAAAATTAATTTCTTTTTTATTGACTAACAAAATACCAATTTTTCGAACAAAAATGCTAGAATTATAATAAATCAAGACCAAAGTGTAATAAAAATACATTGATTGAAACATGAAACGTTTAAACCTCCTAAACATGTATGGACATTTATAAGAAATAGGCGGAAATGTCACACTTTTCACTCAAAAACCTGCCATTGACCAAAGTTACGAATATATTTACAAAATCACCACAAAAATATAATTTGTTCTACGAGTTTTCTTGGTTTTTGTCCCAAACGCCTAAAAACGTTGAATTTCAATATTTTGCTCCAATATTTTCAGGTTAAAATAATTTTTTTTAATATTGATTTACAAATTACCAATAATTCGAACAAAAATGCTAGAATTAAAATGAATCAAGACAAAAGTGAACAAGAAACGCTTTGACATTGATTATACGATAAAACATTAAAACGTCCTAAAAAATGTATGGACATTTGTCAGAAATCGGCGGAAATTTCACACTTTTCACTCAAAAAACTGCCAGTGACAGCCAAGATTACGAATATATATATATAAAATCACCACAAAAATATAATTTGTTCTACGAGTTTTCTTGGTTTTTGTCCCAAACGCCTAAAAACGTTGAATTTCAATATTTTGCTCCAATATTTTCGAAAATTAGAAATCGGCGTAAATTTCACACTTTTCACTCGAAAACTGCCAGTGATGGCCAAGATTACAAATATATATACAAAATCACCACAAAAATATAATTTGTTCTACGAGTTTTCTTGGTTTTTGTCCCAAACGCCTAAAAACGTTGAATTTCAATATTTTGCTCCAATATTTTCAGGTTAAAATGATTTTTTTTTATTATTGACTTACAAATTACCAATAATTCGAACAAAAATGCTAGAATAAAAATGAATCAAGACAAAAGTGAACAAGAAACGCTTTGACATTGATTATACGATAAAACATTAAAACGTCCTAAAAATGTATGGACATTTGTCAGAAATCGGCGGAAATTTCACACTTTTCACTCGTCAAACTGCCAGTGACAGCCAAGATTACGAATATATATATAAAATCACCACAAAAATATAATTTGTTCTACGAGTTTTCTTGGTTTTTGTCCCAAACGCCTAAAAACGTTGAATTTCAATATTTTGCTCCAATATTTTCAAGTTAAAATGATTTTTTTTATTATTGACTTACAAAATACCAATTTTTCGAACAAAAATGCTAGAATTATAATTAATCAAGACAAAAGTGTAGTAGAAACGCTTTGACATCATTGATTATACGATAAAACATTAAAACCTCCTAAAGATGTATGGACATTTGTTAGAAATAGGCGGAAATTTCACACTGGACATTTGCTAGAAATCGGCGATAATTTCACACTTTTCACTCAAAAAGTTGCCATTGACGGCCAAGATTACGAATATATATACAAAATCAGCACACAATTATAATTTGTGTTATGAGTTCTCTTCGTTTTCGTCCCAAACATCTAAAAACATTGAATTTCCATATTTTACTCCAATATTTTCAGGTAAAAATGAATTTTTTTATTATTGACTCACAAAATACCAATTTCTCGAACAAAAATGCTAGAATTATAATAAATCAAGACAAAAGTGTAGTAGAAACGCATTGACTTTGATAGTGACATAAAACATTAAAACCTCCTGAACATGTATGGACGTTTGTTAGTAGTAATAGGCGGAAATTTCACACTTTTCGCGCGAAAAACTGCCATTGACGGCACAGATTACGAATATATATATATATACAAAATCACCACAGAAATATAATTAATTCTACGAGTTTTCTTGGTTTTTGTCCCAAACGCCTAAAAATAGAATATTTTCAGGAAAAATAATTTTTTTTATTTTTGATTTATAACATACCAATTTTTAAAACCAAAATGCTAGAGTTATAATAAAAGAAGAAAGCAGTGTAGTAGAACTGCTTTGACATTGATTAAAACATAAAACGTTAAAATCTTCTAAATATGTATATACATTCCTGAACATGTATGGACATTTGTTAGAAATAGGCGATAATTTCACCCTTTTAACTCGAAAACTGACATTGACGGCCAAGATTACGAAAATATATACAAAATCACCACATAAATATAACTCGTTCTACGAGTTTTCTTGGGTTTTGTCCCAAACGTCTAAAACCGTTGAATTTCAACATTTTGCTCCAATACTTACAGATAAAAATTAATTTTTCTATTTTTGACTAACAAAATACCAATTTTATTAAACAAAATGCTTGAATTATAATGAATCAAGACCAAAGTGTAGTACAATAGAAATGCTTTCACATTGATTATAAATGAAACGTTAAAACCTTCTAAACATGTATGGACATTTATAAGAAATAGGCGTAAATGTCACACTTTTCACTCGAAAAACTGCCATTGACGGCCAAGATTACGAGTATATATACAAATCCTCCACAGAAATATAATTTGTTCCACGAGTTTTTCTTGGTTTTCGTCCCAAACGTCTAAAAACGTTGAATTTCAATATTTTGCTGCAATATTTTTTTAAGTAAAAATTAATTTCTTTTTTATTGACTTACAAAATACCAATTTTTCCAACAAAAATGCAAGAATTATAATAAATCAAGACCAAAGTGTAATAAAAATACATTGATTGAAACATGAAACGTTAAAACCTCCTAAACATGTATGGACATTTATAAGAAATAGGCGGAAATGTCACACTTTTCACTCGAAAACCTGCCATTGACCAAAGTTACGAATATATATACAAAATCAACACAAAAATATAATTTGTTCTACGTGTTTCCTTGGTTTTCGTCCCAAACGTATAAAAACGTCAATTTTCTATATTTTGCTCCAATATTTTCAGGTAAAAATGAATTGTTTTATTATTGACTTACAAATAACCAATTATTCGAACAAAAATGCTAGAATTAAAATGAATCAAGACAAAAGTGAACAAGAAACGCTTTGACATTGATTATACGATAAAACATTAAAACGTCCTAAAAATGTATGGACATTTGTCAGAAATCGGCGGAAATTTCACACTTTTCACTCGAAAAACTGCCAGTGACGGCCAAGATTACGAATATATATATAAAATCACCACAAAAATATAATTTGTTCTACGAGTTTTCTTGGTTTTTGTCCCAAACGCCTAAAAACGTTGAATTTCAATATTTTGCTCCAATATTTTCAGGTTAAAATGATTTTTTTTATTATTGACTTACAAAATACCAATTTTTCGAACAAAAATGCTAGAATTATAATTAATCAAGACAAAAGTGTAGTAGAAACGTTTTGACATCATTGATTATACGATAAAACATTAAAACCTCCTAAAGATGTATGGACATTTGTTAGAAATAGGCGGAAATTTCACACTGGACATTTGTTAGAAATCGGCGTAAATTTCACACTTTTCACTCGAAAACTGCCAGTGATGGCCAAGATTACAAATATATATACAAAATCACCACAAAAATATAATTTGTTCTACGAGTTTTCTTGGTTTTTGTCCCAAACGCCTAAAAACGTTGAATTTCAATATTGTGCTCCAATATTTTCAGGTTAAAATGATTTTTTTTTATTATTGACTTACAAATTACCAATAATTCGAACAAAATGCTAGATTAAAAATTAATCAAGACAAAAGTGAACAAGAAACGCTTTGACATTGATTATACGATAAAACATTAAAACGTCCTAAAAATGTATGGACATTGTCAGAAATCGGCGGAAATTTCACACTTTTCACTCGAAAAACTGCCAGTGACAGCCAAGATTACGAATATATATATAAAATCACCACAAAAATATAATTTGTTCTACGAGTTTTCTTGGTTTTTGTCCCCAAACGCCTAAAAAACGTTGAATTTCAATATTTTGCTCCAATATTTTCAAGTTAAAATAATTTTTTTTATTATTGACTTACAAAATACCAATTTTTCGAACAAAAATGCTAGAATTATAATTAATCAAGACAAAAGTGTTAGTAGAAACGCTTTGACATCATTGATTATACGATAAAACATTAAAACCTCCTAAAGATGTATGGACATTTGTTAGAAATAGGCGGAAATTTCACACTGGACATTTGTTAGAAATCGGCGTAAATTTCACACTTTTCACTCGAAAACTGCCAGTGACGGCCAAGATTACGAATATATATACAAAAATCACCACAAAAATTTAATTTGTTCTACGAGTTTTCTTGGTTTTTGTCCCAAACGCCTAAAAACGTTGAATTTCAATATTTTGCTCCAATATTTTCAGGTTAAAATGATTTTTTTTATTATTGACTTACAAAATACCAATTTTTCGAACAAAAATGCTAGAATTATAATTAATCAAGACAAAAGTGTAGTAGAAACGCTTTGACATCGTATGTAACGATGTATGGACATTTGTTAGAAATAGGCAGAAATTTCACACTGGACATTTGCTAGAAATCGGCGATAATTTCACACTTTTCACTCAAAAAGTTGCCATTGACGGCCAAGATTACGAATATATATACAAAATCAGCACACAATTATAATTTGTGTTATGAGTTCTCTTCGTTTTCGTCCCAAACATCTAAAAATATTGAATTTCCATATTTTACTCCAATATTTTCAGGTAAAAATGAATTTTTTTATTATTGACTCACAAAATACCAATTTCTCGAACAAAAATGCTAGAATTATAATAAATCAAGACAAAAGTGTAGTAGAAACGCATCGACTTTGATAGTGACATAAAACATTAAAACCTCCTGAACATGTATGGACGTTTGTTAGTAGTAATAGGCGGAAATTTCACACTTTTCGCGCGAAAAACTGCCATTGACGGCACAGATTACGAATATATATATATACAAAATCACCAAAGAAATATAATTTGTTCTACGAGTTTTCTTGGTTTTCGTCCCAAATGTCTAAAAAGGTTGAATTTCAATAATTTTCAATATTTTCAGGTAAAAATGATTTTTTTTTATTATTGACTTATAAAATACCAATTTTTCGAACAAAAATACTAGAGTTATAATGAATCAAGACAAAAGTGTAGAAGAAACGCTTTGACATTGATTATACGATAAAACATTAAAAACCTCCTAAACATGTATGGACATTTATAAATAGGCGGAAATGTAACACTTTTCACTCGAAAAACAGCCATTGACGGTCAAGATTACGAATATATATACAAAATCACCACAGAAATATAATTTATTCTACGAGTTTTCTTGGTTTTTGTCCCAAACGCCTAAAAATAGAATATTTTCAGGAAAAATAATTTTTTTTATTTTTGATTTATAACATACCAATTTTTCAAACCAAAATGCTAGAGTTATAATAAAAGAAGACAACAGTGTAGTAGAACTGCTTTGACATTGATTAAAACATAAAACGTTAAAATCTCCTAAATATGTATATTCCTAAACATGTATGGACATTTGTTAGAAATAGGCGATAATTTCACCCTTTTCACTCGAAAAACTGCCATTGACGGCCAAGATTACGAAAAAATATACAAAATCACCACATAAATATAACTCGTTCTAAGAGTTTTCTTGGGTTTTGTCCCAAACGTCTAAAACCGTTGAATTTAAACATTGTTCTCCAATACTTACAGATAAAAATAAATTTTTCTATTTTTGACTTACAAAATACCAATTTTATTAACCAAAATGCTTGAATTATAATGAATCAAGACCAAAGTGTAGTACAATAGAAATGCTTTCACATTGATTATAAATGAAACGTTAAAACCTTCTAAACATGTATGGACATTTATAAGAAATAGGCGTAAATGTCACACTTTTCACTCGAAAAACTGCCATTGACCAAAGTTACGAATATATATACAAAATCAACACAAAAATATAATTTGTTCCACGTGTTTGCTTGGTTTTCTTCCCAAACGTATAAAAACGTCAATTTTCAATATTTTGCTCCAATATTTTCAGGTAAAAATGAATTTTTTTATTATTGACTTACAAATTACCAATAATTCGAACAAAAATGCTAGAATTAAAATGAATCAAGACAAAAGTGAACAAGAAACGCTTTGACATTATACGATATATACGATAAAACATTAAAACGTCCTAAAAATGTATGGACATTTGTCAGAAATCGGCGGAAATTTCACACTTTTCACTCGAAAAACTGCCAGTGACGGCCAAGATGACGAATATATATATAAAATCACCACAAAAATATAATTTGTTCTACGAGTTTTCTTGGGTTTGTCCCAAACGCCTAAAAACGTTGAATTTTAATATTTTGCTCCAATATTTTCAGGTTAAAATGATTTTTTTTATTATTGACTTACAAAAACCAATTTTTCGAACAAAAATGCTAGAATTATAATTAATCAAGACAAAAGTGTAGTAGAAACGCTTTGACATCATTGATTATACGATAAAACATTAAAACCTCCTAAAGATGTATGGACATTTGTTAGAAATAGGCGGAAATTTCACACTGGACATTTGTTAGAAATCGGCGTAAATTTCACACTTTTCACTCGAAAACTGCCAGTGACGGCCAAGATTACGAATATATATACAAAATCACCACAAAAATATAATTTGTTCTACGAGTTTTCTTGGTTTTTGTCCCAAACGCCTAAAAACGTTGAATTTCAATATTTTGCTCCAATATTTTCAGGTTAAAATGATTTTTTTTATTATTGACTTACAAAATACCAATTTCTCGAACAAAAATGCTAGAATTATAATTAATCAAGACAAAAGTGTAGTAGAAACGCTTTGACATCATTGATTATACGATAAAACATTAAAACCTCCTAAAGATGTATGGACATTTGTTAGAAATAGGCAGAAATTTCACACTGGACATTTGCTAGAAATCGGCGATAATTTCACACTTTTCACTCAAAAAGTTGCCATTGACGGCCAAGATTACGAATATATATACAAAATCAGCACACAATTATAATTTGTGTTATGAGTTCTCTTCGTTTTCGTCCCAAACACCTAAAAATATTGAATTTCCATATTTTACTCCAATATTTTCAGGTAAAAATTAATTTTTTTATAATTGACTCACAAAATACCAATTTCTCGAACAAAAATGCTAGAATTATAATAAATCAAGACAAAAGTGTAGTTGAAACGCATTGACTTTGATAGTGACATAAAACATTAAAACCTCCTGAACATGTATGGACGTTTGTTAGTAGTAATAGGCGGAAATTTCACACTTTTCGCGCGAAAAACTGCCATTGACGGCACAGATTACGAATATATATATATATATACAAAATCACCAAAGAAATATAATTTGTTCTACGAGTTTTCTTGGTTTTCGTCCCAAATGTCTAAAAAGGTTGAATTTCAATAATTTTCCAATATTTTCAGGTAAAAATGATTTTTTTTATTATTGACTTATAAAATACCAATTTTTCGAACAAAAATGCTAGAATTATAATGAATCAAGACAAAAGTGTAGAAGAAACGCTTTGACATTGATTATACGATAAAACATTAAAACCTCCTAAACATGTATGGACATTTATAAATAGGCGGAAATGTAACACTTTTCACTCGAAAAACAGCCATTGACGGTCAAGATTACGAATTTATATACAAAATCACCACAGAAATATAATTTATTCTACGAGTTTTCTTGGTTTTTGTCCCAAACGCCTAAAAATAGAATATTTTCAGGAAAAATAATTTTTTTTATTTTTGATTTATAACATACCAATTTTTCAAACCAAAATGCTAGAGTTATAATTAAAGAAGACAACAGTGTAGTAGAACTGCTTTGACATTGATTAAAACATAAAACGTTAAAATCTCCTAAATATGTATATACATTCCTAAACATGTATGGACATTTGTTAGAAATAGGCGATAATTTCACACTTTTCACTAGAAAAACTGCCATTGACGGCCAAGATTACGAAAATATATACAAAATCACCACATAAATATAACTCGTTCTACGAGTTTTCTTGGGTTTTGTCCCAAACGTCTAAAACCGTTGAATTTAAACATTTTGCTCCAATACTTACAGATAAAAATTAATTTTTCTATTTTTGACTTACAAAATACCAATTTTATTAACCAAAATGCTTGAATTATAATGAATCAAGACCAAAGTGTAGTACAATAGAAATGCTTTCACATTGATTATAAATGAAACGTTAAAACCTTCTAAACATGTATGGACATTTATAAGAAATAGGCGTAAATGTCACACTTTTCACTCGAAAAACTGCCATTGACGGCCAAGATTACGAGTATATATACAAATCTTCCACAGAAATATAATTTGTTCCACGAGTTTTCTTGGTTTTCGTCCCAAACGTCTAAAAACGTTGAATTTTAATATTTTGCTGCAATATTTTTAAGTAAAAATTAATTTCTTTTTTATTGACTTACAAAATGCCAATTTTTCGAACAAAAATGCTAGAATTATAATAAATCAAGACCTAAGTGTAATAAAAATACATTGATTGAAACATGAAACGTTAAAACCTCCTAAACATGTATGGACATTTATAAGAAATAGGCGGAAATGTCACACTTTTCACTCGAAAACCTGCCATTGACCAAAGTTACGAATATATATACAAAATCAACACAAAAATATAATTTGTTCTACGTGTTTGCTTGGTTTTCGTCCCAAACGTATAAAAACGTCAATTTTCAATATTTGGCTTCAATATTTTCAGGTAAAAATGAATTTTTTTATTATTGACTTACAAATTACCAATTATTCGAACAAAAATGCTCGAATTAAAATGAATCAAGACAAAAGTGAACAAGAAACGCTTTGACATTGATTATACGATAAAACATTAAAACGTCCTAAAAATGTATGGACATTTGTCAGAAATCGGCGGAAATTTCACACTTTTCACTCGAAAAACTGCCAGTGACGGCCAAGATTACGAATATATATATAAAATCACCACAAAAATATAATTTGTTCTACGAGTTTTCTTGGTTTTTGTCCCAAACGCCTAAAAACGTTGAATTTCAATATTTTGCTCCAATATTTTCAGGTTAAAATGATTTTTTTTATTATTGACTTACAAAATACCAATTTTTCGAACAAAAATGCTAGAATTATAATTAATCAAGACAAAAGTGTAGTAGAAACGCTTTGACATCATTGATTATACGATAAAACATTAAAACCTCCTAAAGATGTATGGACATTTGTTAGAAATAGGCGGAAATTTCACACTGGACATTTGCTAGAAATCGGCGATAATTTCACACTTTCCACTCGAAAAATTGCCATTGACGGCCAAGATTACGAATATATATACAAAATCAGCACACAATTATAATTTGTGTTATGAGTTCTCTTCGTTTTCGTCCCAAACATCTAAAAACATTGAATTTCCATATTTTACTCCAATATTTTCAGGTAAAAATGAATTTTTTTATTATTGACTCACAAAATACCAATTTCTCGAACAAAAATGCTAGAATTATAATAAATCAAGACAAAAGTGTAGTAGAAACGCATTGACTTTGATAGTGACATAAAACATTAAAACCTCCTGAACATGTATGGACGTTTGTTAGTAGTAATAGGCGGAAATTTCACACTTTTCGCGCGAAAAACAGCCATTGACGGCACAGATTACGAATATATATATATATATATATACAAAATCACCAAAGAAATATAATTTGTTCTACGAGTTTTCTTGGTTTTCGTCCCAAATGTCTAAAAAGGTTGAATTTCAATAATTTTCCAATATTTTCAGGTAGTAATGAATTTTTTTATTATTGACTTACAAAGGACCAATTTTTCGAACGAAAATGCTAGAATTATAATGAATCAAGACAAAAGTGTAGAAGAAACGCTTTGACATTGATTATACGATAAAACATTAAAACCTCCTAAACATGTATGGACATTTATAAATAGGCGGAAATGTAACACTTTTCACTCGAAAAACAGCCATTGATGGTCAAGATTACGAATATATATACAAAATCACCACAGAAATATAATTTATTCTACGAGTTTTCTTGGTTTTTGTCCCAAACGCCTAAAAATAGAATATTTTCCGGTAAAAATAATTTTTTTTATTTTTGATTTATAACATACCAATTTTTCAAACCAAAATGCTAGAGTTATAGTAAAAGAAGACAACAGTATAGTAGAACTGCTTTGACATTGATTAAAACATAAAACGTTAAAATCTCCTAAATATGTATATACATTCCTAAACATGTATGGACATTTGTTAGAAATAGGCGATAATTTCACCCTTTTCACTCGAAAAACTGCCATTGACGGCCAAGATTACGAAAATATATACAAAATCACCACATAAATATAACTCGTTCTACGAGTTTTCTTGGTTTTTTTTCCCAAACGTCTAAAACCGTTGAATTTCAACATTTTGCTCCAATACTTACAGATAAAAATTAATTTTTCTATTTTTGACTAACAAAATACCAATTTTATTAAACAAAATGCTTGAATTATAATGAATCAAGACCAAAGTGTAGTAAAATAGAAATGCTTTCACATTGATTATAAATGAAACGTTAAAACCTTCTAAACATGTATGGACATTTATAAGAAATAGGCGTAAATGTCCCACTTTTCACCCGAAAAACTGCCATTGACGGCCAAGATTACGAGTATATATACACATCCTCCACAGAAATATAATTTGTTCCACGAGTTTTCTTGGTTTTCGTCCCAAACGTCTAAAAACGTTGAATTTCAATATTTTTCTGCAATATTTTTAAGTAAAAATTAATTTCTTTTTTACTGACTTACAAAATACCAATTTTTCGAACAAAAATGCTAGAATTATAATAAATCAAGACCAAAGTGTAATAAAAATACATTGATTGAAACATGAAACGTTAAAACCTCCTAAACATGTATGGACATTTATAAGAAATAGGCGGAAATGTCACACTTTTCACTCGAAAACCTGCCATTGACCAAAGTTACGAATATATATACAAAATCAACACAAAAATATAATTTGTTCTACGTGTTTGCTTGGTTTTCGTCCCAAACGTATAAAAACGTCAATTTTCAATATTTGGCTTCAATATTTTCAGGTAAAAATGAATTTTTTTATTATTGACTTACAAATTACCAATTATTCGAACAAAAATGCTCGAATTAAAATGAATCAAGACAAAAGTGAACAAGAAACGCTTTGACATTGATTATACGATAAAACATTAAAACGTCCTAAAAATGTATGGACATTTGTCAGAAATCGGCGGAAATTTCACACTTTTCACTCGAAAAACTGCCAGTGACGGCCAAGATTACGAATATATATATAAAATCACCACAAAAATATAATTTGTTCTACGAGTTTTCTTGGTTTTTGTCCCAAACGCCTAAAAACGTTGAATTTCAATATTTTGCTCCAATATTTTCAGGTTAAAATGATTTTTTTTATTATTGACTTACAAAATACCAATTTTTCGAACAAAAATGCTAGAATTATAATTAATCAAGACAAAAGTGTAGTAGAAACGCTTTGACATCATTGATTATACGATAAAACATTAAAACCTCCTAAAGATGTATGGACATTTGTTAGAAATAGGCGGAAATTTCACACTGGACATTTGCTAGAAATCGGCGATAATTTCACACTTTCCACTCGAAAAATTGCCATTGACGGCCAAGATTACGAATATATATACAAAATCAGCACACAATTATAATTTGTGTTATGAGTTCTCTTCGTTTTCGTCCCAAACATCTAAAAACATTGAATTTCCATATTTTACTCCAATATTTTCAGGTAAAAATGAATTTTTTTATTATTGACTCACAAAATACCAATTTCTCGAACAAAAATGCTAGAATTATAATAAATCAAGACAAAAGTGTAGTAGAAACGCATTGACTTTGATAGTGACATAAAACATTAAAACCTCCTGAACATGTATGGACGTTTGTTAGTAGTAATAGGCGAAATTTCACACTTTTCGCGCGAAAAACAGCCATTGACGGCACAGATTACGAATATATATTATATATATATATACAAAATCACCAAAGAAATATAATTTGTTCTACGAGTTTTCTTGGTTTTCGTCCCAAATGTCTAAAAAGGTTGAATTTCAATAATTTTCCAATATTTTCAGGTAGTAATGAATTTTTTTATTATTGACTTACAAAGGACCAATTTTTCGAACGAAAATGCTAGAATTATAATGAATCAAGACAAAAGTGTAGAAGAAACGCTTTGACATTGATTATACGATAAAACATTAAAACCTCCTAAACATGTATGGACATTTATAAATAGGCGGAAATGTAACACTTTTCACTCGAAAAACAGCCATTGATGGTCAAGATTACGAATATATATACAAAATCACCACAGAAATATAATTTATTCTACGAGTTTTCTTGGTTTTTGTCCCAAACGCCTAAAAATAGAATATTTTCCGGTAAAAAATAATTTTTTTTATTTTTGATTTATAACATACCAATTTTTCAAACCAAAATGCTAGAGTTATAGTAAAAGAAGACAACAGTATAGTAGAACTGCTTTGACATTGATTAAAACATAAAACGTTAAAATCTCCTAAATATGTATATACATTCCTAAACATGTATGGACATTTGTTAGAAATAGGCGATAATTTCACCTTTTCACTCGAAAAACTGCCATTGACGGCCAAGATTACGAAAATATATACAAAATCACCACATAAATATAACTCGTTCTACGAGTTTTCTTGGGTTTTTTTCCCAAACGTCTAAAACCGTTGAATTTCAACATTTTGCTCCAATACTTACAGATAAAAATTAATTTTTCTATTTTTGACTAACAAAATACCAATTTTATTAAACAAAATGCTTGAATTATAATGAATCAAGACCAAAGTGTAGTAAAATAGAAATGCTTTCACATTGATTATAAATGAAACGTTAAAACCTTCTAAACATGTATGGACATTTATAAGAAATAGGCGTAAATGTCCCACTTTTCACCCGAAAAACTGCCATTGACGGCCAAGATTACGAGTATATATACACATCCTCCACAGAAATATAATTTGTTCCACGAGTTTTCTTGGTTTTCGTCCCAAACGTCTAAAAACGTTGAATTTCAATATTTTTCTGCAATATTTTTAAGTAAAAATTAATTTCTTTTTTACTGACTTACAAAATACCAATTTTTCGAACAAAAATGCTAGAATTATAATAAATCAAGACCAAAGTGTAATAAAAATACATTGATTGAAACATGAAACGTTAAAACCTCCTAAACATGTATGGACATTTATAAGAAATAGGCGGAAATGTCACACTTTTCACTCGAAAACCTGCCATTGACCAAAGTTACGATATATATACAAAATCAACACAAAAATATAATTTGTTCTACGTGTTTGCTTGGTTTTCGTCCCAAACGTATAAAAACGTCAATTTTCAATATTTTGCTTCAATATTTTCAGGTAAAAATGAATTTTTTTATTATTGACTTACAAATTACCAATTATTCGAACAAAAATGCTCGAATTAAAATGAATCAAGACAAAAGTGAACAAGAAACGCTTTGACATTGATTATACGATAAAACATTTAAAACGTCCTAAACATGTATGGACATTTATAAGAAATAGGCGGAAATGTCACACTTTTCACTCAAAAACCTGCCATTGACCAAAGTTACGAATATATATACAAAATCAACACAAAAATATAATTTGTTCTACGTGTTTGCTTGGTTTTCGTCCCAAACGTATAAAAACGTCAATTTTCAATATTTTGCTTCAATATTTTCAGGTAAAAATGAATTTTTTTATTATTGACTTACAAATTACCAATTATTCGAACAAAAATGCTCGAATTAAAATGAATCAAGACAAAAGTGAACAAGAAACGCTTTGACATTGATTATACGATAAAACATTAAAACGTCCTAAAAATGTATGGACATTTGTCAGAAATCGGCGGAAATTTCACACTTTTCACTCGAAAAACTGCCAGTGACTGCCAAGATTACGAATATATATATAAAATCACCACAAAAATATAATTTGTTCTACGAGTTTTCTTGGTTTTTGTCCAAACGCCTAAAAACGTTGAATTTCAATATTTTGCTCCAATATTTTCAGGTTAAAATGATTTTTTTTATTATTGACTTACAAAATACCAATTTTTCGAACAAAAATGCTAGAATTATAATTAATCAAGACAATAGTGTAGTAGAAACGCTTTGACATCATTGATTATACGATAAAACATTAAAACCTCCTAAAGATGTATGGACATTTGTTAGAAATAGGCGGAAATTTCACACTGGACATTTGCTAGAAATCGGCGATAATTTCACACTTTTCACTCGAAAAGTTGCCATTGACGGCCAAGATTACGAATATATATACAAAATCAGCACACAATTATAATTTGTGTTATGAGTTCTCTTCGTTTTCGTCCCAAACATCTAAAAACATTGAATTTCCATATTTTACTCCAATATTTTCAGGTAAAAATGAATTTTTTTATTATTGACTCACAAAATACCAATTTCTCGAACAAAAATGCTAGAATTATATTAAATCAAGACAAAAGTGTAGTAGAAACGCATTGACTTTGATAGTGACATAAAACATTAAAACCTCCTGAACATGTATGGACGTTTGTTAGTAGTAATAGGCGGAAATTTCACACTTTTCGCGCGAAAAACAGCCATTGACGGCACAGATTACGAATATATATATTTATATATATATATATACAAAATCACCAAAGAAATATAATTTGTTCTACGAGTTTTCTTGGTTTTCGTCCCAAATGTCTAAAAGGTTGAATTTCAATAATTTTCCAATATTTTCAGGTAGTAATGAATTTTTTATTATTGTCTTACAAAGGACCAATTTTTAGAACGAAAATGCTAGAATTATAATGAATCAAGACAAAAGTGTAGAAGAAACGCTTTGACATTGATATACGATAAACATTAAAACCTCCTAAACATGTATGGACATTATAAATAGGCGGAAATGTAACACTTTTCACTCGAAAAACAGCCATTGATGGTCAAGATTACGAATATATATACAAAATCACACAGAAATATAATTTATTCTACGAGTTTTCTTGGTTTTTGTCCAAACGCCTAAAAATAGAATATTTTCCGGTAAAAATAATTTTTTTATTTTTGATTTATAACATACCAATTTTTCAAACCAAAATGCTAGAGTTATAGTAAAGACAACAGTGTGGTAGAACTGCTTTGACATTGATTAAAACATAAAACGTTAAAATCTCCTAAATATGTATATACATTCCTAAACATGTATGGACATTTGTTAGAAATAGGCGATAATTTCACCCTTTTCACTCGAAAACTGCCATTGACGGCCAAGATTACGAAAAAATATACAAAATCACCACATAAATATAACTCCACCACATAAATATAACTCGTTCTACGAGTTTTCTTGGGTTTTGTCCCAAACGTCTAAAACCGTTGAATTTCAACATTTTGCTCCAATACTTACAGATAAAAATTAATTTTTCTATTTTTGACTAACAAAATACCAATTTTATTAAACAAAATGCTTGAATTATAATGAATCAAGACCAAAGTGTAGTAAAATAGAAATGCTTTCACATTGATTATAAATGAAACGTTAAAACCTTCTAAACATGCATGGACATTTATAAGAAATAGGCGTAAATGTCCCACTTTTCACCCGAAAAACTGCCATTGACGGCCAAGATTACGAGTATATATACAAATCCTCCACAGAAATATAATTTGTTCCACGAGTTTTCTTGGTTTTCGTCCCAAACGTCTAAAAAACGTTGAATTTCAATATTTTTCTGCAATATTTTTAAGTAAAAATTAATTTCTTTTTTACTGACTTACAAAATACCAATTTTTCGAACAAAAATGCTAGAATTATAATAAATCAAGACCAAAGTGTAATAAAAATACATTGATTGAAACATGAAACGTTAAAACCTCCTAAACATGTATGGACATTTATAAGAAATAGGCGGAAATGTCACACTTTTCACTCAAAAACCTGCCATTGACCAAAGTTACGAATATATATACAAAATCAACACAAAAATATAATTTGTTCTACGTGTTTTGCTTGGTTTTCGTCCCAAACGTATAAAAACGTCAATTTTCAATATTTTGCTCCAATATTTTCAGGTAAAAATGAATTTTTTTATTATTGACTTACAAATTACCAATTATTTGAACAAAAATGCTCGAATTAAAATGAATCAAGACAAAAGTGAACAAGAAACGCTTTGACATTGATTATACGATAAAACATTAAAACGTCCTAAAAATGTATGGACATTTGTCAGAAATCGGCGGAAATTTCACACTTTTCACTCGAAAAACTGCCAGTGACGGCCAAGATTACGAATATATATATAAAATCACCACAAAAATATAATTTGTTCTACGAGTTTTCTTGGTTTTTGTCCCAAACGCCTAAAAACGTTGAATTTCAATATTTTGCTCCAATATTTTCAGGTTAAAATGATTTTTTTTATTATTGACTTACAAAATACCAATTTTTCGAACAAAAATGCTAGAATTATAATTAATCAAGACAAAAGTGTAGTAGAAACGCTTTGACATCATTGATTATACGATAAAACATTAAAACCTCCTAAAGATGTATGGACATTTGTTAGAAATAGGCGGAAATTTCACACTGGACATTTGCTAGAAATCGGCGATAATTTCACACTTTTCACTTGAAAAGTTGCCATTGACGGCCAAGATTACGAATATATATACAAAATCAGCACACAATTATAATTTGTGTTATGAGTTCTCTTCGTTTTCGTCCCAAACATCTAAAAACATTGAATTTCCATATTTTACTCCAATATTTTCAGGTAAAAATGAATTTTTTTATTATTGACTCACAAAATACCAATTTCTCGAACGAAAATGCTAGAATTATAATAAATCAAGACAAAAGTGTAGTAGAAACGCATTGACTTTGATAGTGACATAAAACATTAAAACCTCCTGAACATGTATGGACGTTTGTTAGTAGTAATAGGCGGAAATTTCACACTTTTCGCGCGAAAAAACAGCCATTGACGGCACAGATTACGAATATATATATATATACAAAATCACCAAAGAAATATAATTTGTTCTACGAGTTTTCTTGGTTTTCGTCCCAAATGTCTAAAAAGGTTGAATTTCAATAATTTTCCAATATTTTCAGGTAGTAATGAATTTTTTTATTATTGACTTACAAACGACCGATTTTTCGAACGAAAATGCTAGAATTATAATGAATCAAGACAAAAGTGTAGAAGAAACGCTTTGACATTGATTATACGATAAAACATTAAAACCTCCTAAACATGTATGGACATTTATAAATAGGCGGAAATGTAACACTTTTCACTCGAAAAACAGCCATTGATGGTCAAGATTACGAATATATATACAAAATCACCACAGAAATATTATTTATTCTACGAGTTTTCTTGGTTTTTGTCCCAAACGCCTAAAAATAGAATATTTTCCGGTAAAAATAATTTTTTTTTATTTTTGATTTATAACATACCAATTTTTCAAACCAAAATGCTAGAGTTATAGTAAAAGAAGACAACAGTGTAGTAGAACTGCTTTGACATTGATTAAAACATAAAACGTTAAAATCTCCTAAATATGTATATACATTCCTAAACATGTATGGACATTTGTTAGAAATAGGCGATAATTTCAGACTTTTCACTAGAAAAACTGCCATTGACGGCCAAGATTACGAAAATATATACAAAATCACCACATAAATATAACTCGTTCTACGAGTTTTCTTGGGTTTTGTCCCAAACGTCTAAAACCGTTGAATTTAAACATTTTGCTCCAATACTTACAGATAAAAATTAATTTTTCTATTTTTGACTTACAAAATACCAATTTTATTAACCAAAATGCTTGAATTATAATGAATCAAGACCAAAGTGTAGTACAATAGAAATGCTTTCACATTGATTATAAATGAAACGTTAAAACCTTCTTAACATGTATGGACATTTATAAGAAATAGGCGTAAATGTCACACTTTTCACTCGAAAAAACTGCCATTGACGGCCAAGATTACGAGTATATATACAAATCTTCCACAGAAATATAATTTGTTCCACGAGTTTTCTTGGTTTTCGTCCCAAACGTCTAAAAACGTTGAATTTCAATATTTTGCTGCAATATTTTTAAGTAAAAATTAATTTCTTTTTTATTGACTTACAAAATGCCAATTTTTTCGAACAAAAATGCTAGAATTATAATAAATCAAGACCTAAGTGTAATAAAAATACATTGATTGAAACATGAAACGTTAAAACCTCCTAAACATGTATGGACATTTATAAGAAATAGGCGGAAATGTCACACTTTTCACTCGAAAACCTGCCATTGACCAAAGTTACGAATATATATACAAAATCAACACAAAAATATAATTTGTTCTACGTGTTTGCTTGGTTTTCGTCCCAAACGTATAAAAACGTCAATTTTCAATATTTTGCTCCAATATTTTCAGGTAAAAATGAATTTTTTTATTATTGACTTACAAATTACCAATTATTCGAACAAAAATGCTCGAATTAAAATGAATCAAGACAAAAGTGAACAAGAAACGCTTTGACATTGATTATACGATAAAAACATTAAAACGTCCTAAAAATGTATGGACATTTGTCAGAAATCGGCGGAAATTTCACACTTTTCACTCGAAAAACTGCCAGTGACGGCCAAGATTACGAATATATATATAAAATCACCACAAAAATATAATTTGTTCTACGAGTTTTCTTGGTTTTTGTCCCAAACGCCTAAAAACGTTGAATTTCAATATTTTGCTCCAATATTTTCAGGTTAAAATGATTTTTTTTATTATTGACTTACAAAATACCAATTTTTCGAACAAAAATGCTAGAATTATAATTAATCAAGACAAAAGTGTAGTAGAAACGCTTTGACATCATTGATTATACGATAAAACATTAAAACCTCCTAAAGATGTATGGACATTTGTTAGAAATAGGCGGAAATTTCACACTGGACATTTGCTAGAAATCGGCGATAATTTCACACTTTCCACTCGAAAAATTGCCATTGACGGCCAAGATTACGAATATATATACAAAATCAGCACACAATTATAATTTGTGTTATGAGTTCTCTTCGTTTTCGTCCCAAACATCTAAAAACATTGAATTTCCATATTTTACTCCAATATTTTCAGGTAAAAATGAATTTTTTTATTATTGACTCACAAAATACCAATTTCTCGAACAAAAATGCAAGAATTATAATAAATCAAGACAAAAGTGTAGTAGAAACGCATTGACTTTGATAGTGACATAAAACATTAAAACCTCCTGAACATGTATGGACGTTTGTTAGTAGTAATAGGCGGAAATTTCACACTTTTCGCGCGAAAAACAGCCATTGACGGCACAGATTACGAATATATATATATATATATATATATACAAAATCACCAAAGAAATATAATTTGTTCTACGAGTTTTCTTGGTTTTCGTCCCAAATGTCTAAAAAGGTTGAATTTCAATAATTTTCCAATATTTTCAGGTAGTAATGAATTTTTTTATTATTGACTTACAAAGGACCAATTTTTCGAACGAAAATGCTAGAATTATAATGAATCAAGACAAAAGTGTAGAAGAAACGCTTTGACATTGATTATACGATAAAACATTAAAACCTCCTAAACATGTATGGACATTTATAAATAGGCGGAAATGTAACACTTTTCACTCGAAAAAACAGCCATTGATGGTCAAGATTACGAATATATATACAAAATCACCACAGAAATATAATTTATTCTACGAGTTTTCTTGGTTTTTTGTCCCAAACGCCTAAAAATAGAATATTTTCCGGTAAAAATAATTTTTTTTATTTTTGATTTATAACATACCAATTTTTCAAACCAAAATGCTAGAGTTATAGTAATCTTTTACTTAGACAACAGTGTGGAAGAACTGCTTTGACATTGATTAAAACATAAAACGTTAAAATCTCCTAAATATGTATATACATTCCTAAACATGTATGGACATTTGTTTGAAATAGGCGATAATTTCACCCTTTTCACTCGAAAAAACTGCCATTGACGGCCAAGATTACGAAAAAAATATACAAAATCACCACATAAATATAACTCGTTCTACGAGTTTTCTTGGGTTTTGTCCCAAACGTCTAAAAACCGTTGAATTTCAACATTTTGCTCCAATACTTACAGATAAAAATTAATTTTTCTATTTTTGACTAACAAAATACCAATTTTATTAAACAAAATGCTTGAATTATAATGAATCAAGACCAAAGTGTAGTAAAATAGAAATGCTTTCACATTGATTATAAATGAAACGTTAAAACCTTCTAAACATGCATGGACATTTATAAGAAATAGGGCGTAAATGTCCCACTTTTCACCCGAAAAACTGCCATTGACGGCCAAGATTACGAGTATATATACAAATCCTCCACAGAAATATAATTTGTTCCACGAGTTTTCTTGATTTTCGTCCCAAACGTCTAAAAACGTTGAATTTCAATATTTTTCTGCAATATTTTTAAGTAAAAATTAATTTTCTTTTTTACTGACTTACAAAATACCAATTTTTCGAACAAAAATGCTAGAATTATAATAAATCAAGACCAAAGTGTAATAAAAATACATTGATTGAAACATGAAACGTTAAAACCTCCTAAACATGTATGGACATTTATAAGAAATAGGCGGAAATGTCACACTTTTCACTCAAAAAACCTGCCATTGACCAAAGTTACGAATATATATACAAAATCAACACAAAAATATAATTTGTTCTACGTGTTTGCTTGGTTTTCGTCCCAAACGTATAAAAACGTCAATTTTCAATATTTTGCTCCAATATTTTCAGGTAAAAATGAATTTTTTTTATTATTGACTTACAAATTACCAATTATTTGAACAAAAATGCTCGAATTAAAATGAATCAAGACAAAAGTGAACAAGAAACGCTTTGACATTGATTATACGATAAAACATTAAAACGTCCTAAAAATGTATGGACATTTGTCAGAAATCGGCGGAAACTTCACACTTTTCACTCGAAAAACTGCCAGTGACGGCCAAGATTACGAATATATATATAAAATCACCAAAAAAAATATAATTTGTTCTACGAGTTTTCTTGGTTTTTGTCCCAAACATATTTTGCTCCAGATATTTTCAAGTTAAAATGATTTTTTTTATTATTGACTTACAAAATACCAATTTTTCGAACAAAAATGCTAGAATTATAATTAATCAAGACAAAAGTGT
Organism: Odontocerum albicorne; assembly: GCA_949825065.1. Lineage (NCBI taxonomy): Eukaryota > Metazoa > Arthropoda > Insecta > Trichoptera > Odontoceridae > Odontocerum > Odontocerum albicorne. Next base: position 43,822 of record CATKWJ010001203.1, read on the forward strand.
AGTAGAAACGCTTTGACATCATTGATTATACGATAAAACATTAAAACCTCCTAAAGATGTATTGACATTTGTTAGAAATAGGCGGAAATTTCACACTGGACATTTGCTAGAAATCGGCGATAATTTCACACTTTTCACTCGAAAAGTTGCCATTGACGGCCAAGATTAGGAATATATATACAAAATCAGCACACAATTATAATTTGTGTTTATGAGTTCTCTTCGTTTTCGTCCAAACATCTAAAAACATTGAATTTCCATATTTTACTCCAATATTTTCAGGTAAAAATGAATTTTTTTATTATTGACGCACAAAATACCAATTTCTCGAACAAAAATGCTAGAATTATAATAAATCAAGACAAAAGTGTAGTAGAAACGCATTGACTTTGATAGTGACATAAAACATTAAAACCTCCTGAACATGTATGGACGTTTGTTAGTAGTAATAGGCGGAAATTTCACACTTTTCGCGCGAAAAACTGCCATTGACGGCACAGATTACGAATATATATATATATATACAAAATCACCAAAGAAATATAATTTGTTCTACGAGTTTTCTTGGTTTTCGTCCCAAATGTCTAAAAAGGTTGAATTTCAATAATTTTTCAATATTAAAGGTAAAAATGATTTTTTTTATTATTGACTTATAAAATACCAATTTTTCGAACAAAAATGCTAGAATTATAATGAATCAAGACAAAAGTGTAGAAGAAACGCTTTGACATTGATTATACGATAAAACATTAAAACCTCCTAAACATGTATGGACATTTATAAATAGGCGGAAATGTAACACTTTTCACTCGAAAAACAGCCATTGACGGTCAAGATTACGAATATATATACAAAATCACCACATAAATATAATTTATTCTACGAGTTTTCTTGGTTTTTGTCCCAAACGCCTAAAAATAGAATATTTTCAGGAAAAATAATTTTTTTTATTTTTGATTTATAACATACCAATTTTTCAAACCAAAATGCTAGAGTTATAATAAAAGAAGACAACAGTGTAGTAGAACTGCTTTGACATTGATTAAAACATAAAACGTTAAAATCTCCTAAATATGTATATACATTCCTAAACATGTATGGACATTTGTTAGAAATAGGCGATAATTTCACACTTTTCACTAGAAAAACTGCCATTGACGGCCAAGATTACGAAAATATATACAAAATCACCACATAAATATAAATCGTTCTACGAGTTTTCTTGGGTTTTGTCCCAAACGTCTAAAACCGTTGAATTTCAACATTTTGCTCCAATACTTACAGATAAAAATTAATTTTTCTATTTTTGACTTACAAAATACCCATTTTATTAACCAAAATGCTTGAACTATAATGAATCAATACCAAAGTGTAGTACAATGAAATGCTTTCACATTGATTATAAATGAAACGTTAAAACCTTCTAAACATGTATGGACATTTATAAGAAATAGGCGTCAATGTCACACTTTTCACTCGAAAAACTGCCATTGACGGCCAAGATTACGAGTATATATACAAATCCTCCACAGAAATATAATTTGTTCTACGAGTTTTCTTGATTTTCGTCCCAAACGTCTAAAAACGTTGAATTTCAATATTTTGCTGCAATATTTTTAAGTAAAAATTAATTTCTTTTTATTGAATTACAAAGTACCAATTTTTCGAACAAAAATGCTAGAATTATAATAAATCAAGACCAAAGTGTAATAGAAATACATTGATTGAAACATGAAACGTAAAAACCTACTAAACATGTATGGACATTTATAAGAAATAGGCGGAAATGTCACACTTTTCACTCGAAAACCTGCCATTGACCAAGGTTACGAATATATTTACAAATCAACACAAAAATATAATTTGTTCCACGTGTTTGCTTGATTTTCGTCCCAAACGTATAAAAACGTCAATTTTCAATATTTTGCTCCAATATTTTCAGGTAAAAATGAATTTTTTTATTATTGACTTACAAATTACCAATTATTCGAACAAAAATGCTAGAATTAAAATGAATCAAGACAAAAGTGAACAAGAAACGCTTTGATATTGATTATACGATAAAACATTAAAACGTCCTAAAAATGTATGGACATTTGTCAGAAATCGGCGGAAATTTCACACTTTTCACTCGAAAAACTGCCAGTGACGGCCAAGATTACGAAAATATATATAAAATCACCACAAAAATATAATTTGTTTTACGAGTTTTCTTGGTTTTTGTCCCAAACGCCTAAAAACGTTGAATTTCAATATTTTGCTCCAATATTTTCAGGTTAAAATGATTTTTTTTATTATTGACTTACAAAATACCAATTTTTCGAACAAAAATGCTAGAATTATAATTAATCAAGACAAAAGTGTAGTAGAAACGCTTTGACATCATTGATTATACGATAAAACATTAAAACCTTCTAAAGATGTATGGACATTTGTTAGAAATAGGCGGAAATTTCACACTGGACATTTGTTAGAAATCGGCGTAAATTTCACACTTTTCACTCGAAAACTGCCAGTGACGGCCAAGATTACGAATATATATACAAAATCACCACAAAAATATAATTTGTTCTACGAGTTTTCTTGGTTTTTGTCCCAAACGCCTAAAAAACGTTGAATTTCAATATTTTGCTCCAATATTTTCAGGTTAAAATGATTTTTTTTATTATTGACTTACAAAATACCAATTTTTCGAACAAAAATGCTAGAATTATAATTAATCAAGACAAAAGTGTAGTAGAAACGCTTTGACATCATTGATTATACGATAAAACATTAAAACCTCCTAAAGATGTATGGACATTTGTTAGAAATAGGCGGAAATTTCACACTGGACATTTGTTAGAAATTGGCGGAAATTTCACACTTTTCACTCGAAAAATGCCATTGACGGCCAAGATTACGAAATATATATATACAAAATCAGCACACAATTATAATTTGTGTTATGAGTTTTCTTCGTTTTCGTCCCAAACATCTAAAAACATTGAATTTCAATATTTTACTCCAATATTTTCAGGTAAAAATGAATTTTTTTATTATTGACTCACAAAATACCTATTTCTCGAACAAAAATGCTAGAATTATAATAAATCAAGACAAAAGTGTAGTAGAAACGCTTTGACATTGATTATACGATAAAACATTAAAACCTCCTAAAGATGTATGGACATTTGTTAGAAATAGGCGGAAATTTCACACTTTTTACTCGAAAAACAGCCATTGACGGCCAAGATTACGAATATATATACAAAATCACCACAGAAATATAATGAATTCTACGAGTTTTCTTGGTTTTTGTCCCAAACGTCTAAAAACGTTGAATTTCAATATTTTGCTCCAATATTTTCAGGTTAAAATGATTTTTTTTATTATTGACTTACAAAATACTAATTTTTCGAACAAAAATGCTAGAATTATAATGAATCAAGACAAAAGTGTAGAAGAAACGCTTTGACATTGATTATACGATAAAACATTAAAACCTCCTAAAGATGTATGGACATTTGTTAGAAATAGGCGGAAATTTCACACTGGATTTGTTAGAAATCGGCGATAATTTCACACTTTTCACTCGAAAAATTGCCATTGGCGGCCAAGATTACGAATATATATACGAAATCAGCACACAATTATATTTTGTGTTACGAGTTTTCTTGGTTTTTGTCCCAAACGCCTAAAAACGTTGAATTTCAATATTTTGCTCCAATATTTTCAGGTTAAAATGATTTTTTTTATTATTGACTTACAAAATACTAATTTTTCGAACAAAAATGCTAGAATTATAATGAATCAAGACAAAAGTGTAGTAGAAACGCTTTGACATCATTGATTATACGATAAAACATTAAAACCTCCTAAAGATGTATGGACATTTGTTAGAAATAGGCGGAAATTTCACACTGGACATTTGTTAGAAATCGGCGGAAATTTCACACTTTTGACTCGAAAAATTGCCATTGACGGCCAAGATTACGAATATATATACAAAATCAGCACACAATTATTATTTGTTTTGTGAGTTTTCTTCGTTTTCGTCCCAAACATCTAAAAACATTGAATTTCAATATTTTACTCCAATATTTTCAGGTAAAAATGAATTTTTTTATTATTGACTCACAAAATACCAATTTCTTGAACAAAAATGCTAGAATTATAATAAATCAAGACAAAAGTGTAGTAGAAACGCTTTGACATTGATTATACGATAAAACATTAAAACCTCCTAAAGATGTATGGACATTTGTTAGAAATAGGCGGAAATTTCACACTGGACATTTGTTAGAAATCGGCGGAAATTTCACACTTTTCACTCGAAAAATGCCATTGACGGCCAAGATTACGAATATATATATATATACAAAATCAGCACACAATTATAATTTTATGTACGAGTTTTCTTCGTTTTCGTCCTAAACGTCTAAAAACATTTAATTTTAATATTTTGCTCCAATATTTTCAGGTAAAAATGTTTTTTTTTATTATTGACTTACAAAATACCAAATTTTCGAACAAAAATGCTAGAATTATAATGAATCAAGACAAAAGTTTAGTAGAAACGCTTTGACATTGATTATACGATAAAACATTAAAACTTCCTAAAGATGTATGGACATTTGTTCGAAATAGGCGGAAATTTCACACTGGACATTTGTTAGAAATCGGCGATAATTTCACACTTTTCACTCGAAAAATTGCCATTGACGGCCAAGATTACGAATATATATACAAAATCAGCACACAATTATAATTTGTGTTATGAGTTTTCTTCGTTTTCGTCCCAAACATCTAAAAACATTGAATTTCAATATTTTACTCCAATATTTTCAGGTAAAAATGAATTTTTTTATTATTGACTCACAAAATACCAATTTCTCGAACAAAAATGTTAGAATTATAATAAATCAAGACAAAAGTTTGATAAAAACGCATTTGCGTTAATGATGATATAAAATATCAAAACCTGCTAAACCTGCTAAATGTGTGTGAACATTTCTAAGTATTAGACTGAAATTTCATACTTTACACTCGAAAAACTGCCATTGATCAAAATCACGACAGAATTATTCTTTGTTTAACGTGGGATCGTGTTTTTCGTCCTTTACCTCTTATTTTGCGATCTTTTAATATTATTTCATAAGGTTGAGCAACCAAATGTGCTTTTTTAAATTTGCTGCCATTTTTCAGCTGTCAAACGTATAATTTTTATAATGGACACATACGTCAATTACATAACCTCTACATTAGTTGAGCAGCGGTATATTATTACAGAACAAAATTTAAATAAAAAATTGCAGTTCTTGTTGCGCCATCGTATGTATATTAAATGAACTTGCAAATTGAATGAATTCTACTACTTCTTGGATCGTGTTTTTCGTCCTTTATCTCTTATTTTGCGATCTTTCTATATTATTTCATAGGGCTGCGCAACCAAATGTGCAATATTAAAATTGCCGCCATTTTTCAGCTGTCAAACGCATATTATTTTTTATGAACATACGTCATCTACATAATTTTTACATTAGTCAAGCAGCGGTATATGACTACAGAACTAGATTTAAATTTAAAATTGCAGTTCTTGTTGTGCCACCTTATATAAATTTAATGTCTAGAAAATATTGGGAATGAGGTAGTGTTTTCCCTCCTAAAGCACAATATTTTCATGCGTGAAAATCATTACTTCAATATTGCAACGACGAGACCTATTTTTATATACGGACAAACGATTTTGAATATATTAGTTTGATATAAATATTTGTATGACATTTATGTCGTATACAGTAAAACCTAGCGGATTTATAGTCATGTGTTAATATCTCTTACTTATCAGAAATATCTTTAGTTGGCTTTAAGTGAAAACCAAACTGGAATTATTTTTGAAAATATCTGGGTTCCAACGGGAATCAAGACTGCAACCCCGGGATGAAAAACAAGCATCTTACCAACAAGGCCACGGAGGTCTTACCAACTAGGACGAGGTTGATCGAGAAAATTTATACAAGTTGGAAAAAAAACAACACAGTATTAAGTCGTAACTGTATTCACGAAAATGAGGTGAGAAATGTCCGTGTTATTCGTCGTGCGTAGATCTACGCATGTTTGAACCTGGCATCCTTTTGTACAGAAATTCAGTGTGTTATACTTCTTTGAGAATTGTTATTTTTGTTAAGAACTTAAATGATACATGTTCTTGCTTAGTATAATACTAAATCCAGTTTTTAGGCAATTTATCGGGTGTAACGTTTTTTTTTAATGTTTGATGTTTACTAATTAAATGTAACCATAATTTTTATTTCAATGATAAACAAACAAAAAAAAACATGCATACTAAGTAAGTCGAAATATACTCGTAAGTAAGCGAAGTTTTGATATCCTGATACAAGTACATCTTATAAAAATCCATCATTAATCTCTCGAGAAAGCATTTTACTGAAATCTACACAAATAAAAAATATATCTTAGGAAGAGCAACAAAAGGTTTCGAAAATGGAGAAGGGAAAGAAGAAACTCTTAAGTACAAATAATATGAACAAATCCCATATTTGGAGTATATAATAAAAAAGGGAAAAATAAAATGTTCATATATCAACAACATAAAATATATTACTGTCAAATAATGGCAAGTATTAAAAACAAGTTATAGATATTTATCGATTTTCAAACTCATGATATTTATTTTCGAACTGTAAATTATTTCCTATCGTCATTTTGTTCAATTAACGGATGCAGCCTCTCTTCTTATTTTTGTAACGTGTCTTCTTTGTCCGATCAAAGCATCCATTTTCACCTGGCTGTCACCTTAATCTCATCTTTCTATATCTGCAGTGGTCAAATTTACTTCATTCACATCATGGACCATTTGTTTGAACTCTTAACAGGGACCGTCTTAATATTGAGCTTAAAAGATTGCAAAACTAAAGCACCTAGTACTGTGGGGTACCGGCCGCCGCCACCTCCCAAGGTTGTTTTATTTTTGTTTATTTCTTTTAACATACATAAATACATTTCTTGTCGGAGAGGGCAGAGAAAGCAGATCACCATACTTTCATATCTCGACACACATCCTTAGCCTCTTTAACATCCATATACCTTCTCATACAACTTTAGGATTTCTCTGATTTTTTACGTTTAGTTCTTTCAGAATATCATTCACTGATTCAACCACACTTTCCTTGATCTTCTTTTCACATGTCTTCCACTCATATCATGTTGGTCTTTCTTTATTCATTCGTGATCAAACCTCATTCTACATGCTCGAATCATCGTAACATTCTATTCTTCATCTTACTTAACACATCAGCCTTAAGTTCACATTCTTCTCTTATTATTTCATTCCGTATTCTGTCATACATTGTCACTCCATGTATTATTTTCAACGCTCGCATTTCAACAGCATTTATTCGTCTCACCTTAGTCTTTCTCTACCTTAGTCTTTCACTACCATGTCATCTGATTATAAAAATCCGCATACGTTACCATTCAATATTTATATGCCATCAATTGACCTATGTCATTCCGTCATACATGAATCTTTATAAATATTGAACAATCAGGGTGTCAAAATTAATCCTTGGTTTACCCCTTTCGAAATATTAAACAATTCAGTCAAGACAGTGTTAACTCTAATACATTCTTCTCAGACTTTCTATCAAAAATTTTCCGTACAGTTTACTTACTACACTCGGCAAACGAATGGTTCAGCAACTTCCACATTAGACTGAATTTTTCTTGTGCAGTTTATTATGCTATATTGTATTATAAATAAATCAACTTTTAAATTTTATTTTGATTTAAATATTTTTTTCATATTAAGGTACCCATGGGCAAAAAATTTGGTGAACGAGAGGGTCAGCTGCCTTGGGTGAAGCCCGGATTGGAGCGCAGAACTGGAACTTCGTAGAATATGAAAAAATAAACATAATAATTTTCTAATGCTGACAACCAGTGACAATTTAATCTTCAGATCCACTTTTTTACCAATTTTTTTCAGAAGAATATTTGTAACCAAATGTGTGAATATTTTTTGATTTTAATACAAATCGAATAAAGAGTGACGCCAAGAACAAAAATGTAATTGCTTGGTAAGCCAGAAAAAATGTGTTTTTACATAAATGTCCAAAAAAATTTAATATACTTACCTAAATACATGTTCAATGAAAGAAACAATAATATCTATACAAAAAAACGTATGGGGCGCATTTTTTTCAACTGTCTTGGCGCTAAAGTCCTAGTTTCACCCCTGAGCGTACGTATATACACACAGTAAAATTTGTTTTATTAACGTGTAAATTAAAAATATGAAATAATAAAAGCGTAAAAAAAATATTACATGTGTAAACAAGTAAAAAAACATGCATCTCGCACACTAAAAATATCACAACGTAAAAAACGCAAAATAAAACAACACTCCAGAATAAAAATATAATTAGATAATAACTTCAAACTTGCAAATAATTTATTTGAAATAACTACCGAGGTAAATAAAACAAGTAATATAATGTACGAGTATATTAAATAACGAATTTTCCATATGTAACAATCCGATAACCTTATAATGGGACCATTGTTGTGATGTATAAATTAAAAGTTGTTTTTTTTTAAATTTATGAAAAAAATACGCCTTTTATTATTATTTACTCTGGGCACTTAAATGTATGGCCCTGATAAGCCATGCTCTAATCTTCATATTACTGTTCTTTTCACATTTACTTTTAAATGCAAGTTTTTTTTTTCTACTTTTAAACGTCTCCCGTTGCAGCTTTTTCTTTATGACTTCTATACATCCCATTTCCGACATTCTCCGTGTTCATTTTTTCCTGCTGTCTGTCTAATAATTTTTCTTTAGGTCTATCAATACTTCTCATATCTGTTCTAGTTCAACATTCAATGACCTTCTGTGACCATCTGTTTTTTAAACATCCTACATTTAGGGGACGTTCAATCCCATTTTCGAACAGAAACCTTTTTCTACGTATCTGCCCTTTGATTCTAACCTTATTTATTCGTTTATCTTTAGATCTCCCTATTTAGTACCTAGGAGTCATGTATTTATAGCACTCTGTATCAATATTAATTTCTATGTATTTTATTTATGTTTTACCCTCCCGTTGTATAGACTGCAAACTCGTGAGCTTATTGCCATGTGTTAATGTTTTATAGCCAACTATAAAGATGTTTAATAAGCCTTAAGTGAAAACCAGTCTGGAATCCTTTTTAAAAAAATCTGGGTTCCAACGAAAATCAAACCCTTAACGCCCGGGCTGGGAGACATGTGTCTTTTAATTATTTTATCTATATATACCATACAAGAGTGGTGACTGAAAAATATCATGTGTCGTCGTGGCTGCACTCGCCCTCTTTTGGTAGGGGTGTATCTGTTGAGATAAATCTGGAGGGATTTGATGAGATAAACCCCCAGACCTTTTAATACTTTATCCATTAAATATATTTTCTTTACCATTATGAGGTATACTCGTACTCGTATATGGAATTTTAGAATTTGTTTATGTATGTACATACTGTGTTGCTATTAATAAAACTATATTTATTTATTTACCAACTAAGCCAAGGAGGTCACCAAGATTGCCACTGTGTATCATTTTGACGATTTACCAAATCGTCGTGGACCAATTAAAAAATTGGATTTTCTTTTAAATTATGTGTTCTTGAAACCTAAATTTTATAAAAAGTTCTTAATCCTTTTGAGATTGATTTAAAGATGACTTGAGATTACCATTTAATACGGTATATCTCAAACTGAGAAGATTTAGATTATAACGAAAAAAAAAAGAAGGATTATGCTAAGTAACTTATTTTCAAATAATTTAAGGTATTCAAATAAAAACGCATTTTAACTTATTTAAGTATAACGTTCTTTTAATTATACGAGGTGGAAGGAAAAATTTTAACAAGCATAAAAAACATCATCAAAAGCAATCAGAAAATAAAAAAAAATATTATTCTGCAGTTTTTTATTTAAAATACGACCACAAAGATGTTTGTTTTTTATTAACACCATGACTCGAAAATTCACCATATATAATATTGTAAATAAACGTGGACTGCCCCTCCTATAGGGTGATGAGAGAACCATTTATATTCCAATGTATCACACAGCATCTTTTGCGGTTCACTTTGTTCGATATTGACATGACCTTTCTGACTCAATCAGATATGCTACATTCTTACTTACTTTTAGTCTTACTAGTTTCTAACACCTACAAAGCTCCCTTACTCTCTTATCTTTAAAACGTATTTTATACATGCGTAGCGTTCCAGGAAATGTGGATTGATCCATGAGTTGCGTAGAATATGTGGAATAATAATATATTTATTTAATTAACGATACAAGTGTCTTTATATACAAATGAACATGTGACAGGTTATACAAGTACTTAAAATTATTGACAAATAATACAAAACTTTATCTTAAACTAACATGGAGATTCAAACAGCAGTTGTAATAATAAATTACAATATATTTTTTTTAATTATTTGATAATCTTTGAGAATTTTGTGGGAATTTTATGGATAGATATTGACATATAGAAAACACATGACCTCATTAGTAGAACGAGATGCAAGTTGCTTTGCAGAATTAAAAGCTTCATACATGTTGATCCAGGGTTACTCAACTCCAAAGGAAAATGTTTTGTTTATATTACGTTATTTATATTATCAAAGGAGAGCACAAAGTTAGTAAATATTTCTAAATATTGTTGTGATATTCTGGCGAATACTATATATACTTATATTAAAAATATCTAAATATTTGCAAAATTCGTTTCCAAGTCCTTTGCATACGAATTATAGAGAAGTTGGTTTTATGATAAGTATAGCAATTTTCGGTATAAAAGGGATTGAGCTGTCTTGTGGATCTAGAGTGGGAATACGAAATTAAATACTTGCGAGTAAGTGAGGTGCATCAATCACTGAGTGAATGATTTTGTATAGTAGTACTAATATGACATGATAAGAAATGCTAGAATGAGGAAATCGTGCGGATTGATAGAATATGCAGTGTTTGAGACAAATAAAAGAACATTGAGATGATTCGACCACGAGAAAGAAAGAATGGTGAAGAAATTACAAAGACACGAGTAGTGTACCAGACAGGTACAAAGACTGTAGAAATAAAATAGATCGTTGGTCGCCGCGTAACGCTCGAAGAATCGACGTCGCGAATTCCGTCGCGAAGATCCAGCAGAAGAAGAAGAAGAAGAGCAGGGAGAGATTCCTCTCAGGCAGCTTGATGTAGGGTAGCGGGTCTCAAAGTAAAACACGGTAAAATCGGTATTTACTGAGAATGTATTTCAACGAGAAGTGGTGAGAAGTGGTTTACAAAATTTGGGTCCCTTGTATATTAATGGTCAGTCGGCCGTCAGTAGCGCCCATTGTCCGCGAAATACGACAACTTTCGGGGTCCGGGCCATGCTTACGCCGACTGAATCCGGACCTACTCCGATCGTACCGCTTCGCAAGTTACATAAATCCAATACGGTCGCGAGTACGATCGGAGTCAAACAGACATACATATTTACATATAAATTCTACACATTATTACAATATAATATAGAATTACACAGCATTTAACATATACAATTACAAATACAGATACAGGAACATTTGAATTTTACAGTTACAAAATACAGGAACAAATGGATTATGAACATTTACGTAAACAAACACAGGAACATTAGCATATACAAGAGCAAAGAATAGCATACAAGTTCAATGATACAGATCTACACACAGTGTCTTTTTCGTAGCACATACACACACACACGGGTGACGGCACACGTCCGATACAAGTAGTATAAGGTATGAGACGTTTGGAAAGACCTAGAAAAACGTGACATGAGTAAATAATTCGAATGCTATGATAGGAACAAGAAAAACCTTTATCATGTAAAAGAGTATGCATAACGAGGTGAGTGATATAAGTTAAAAATGAGTACCAGGGTAAAATATGTATATATTGAAGAGCGTTGCCAAAAGACAACTTTGTCTTTGTACCAAGTAACTGGTTTAGAACCATTGGGATAGATGTGGAACTCGTTGTTTATCATTTCACGTGTTGATAACACAACAATACGATATGATAGGTTACGAGTATGTCACATGTTTTTCAGTCATCTTGTGGATAAAATACACTTGTGCTAGTATTGTTTTTTAATGACCAGGCTGTCGCACTTCAGCAAGCACAAACTTAAAGTACGTGCTATAACGAAACGGTCAACCGTCGAGTTGAGGAGCTGCAAGATACGACTGTATGTGGCGCTCCTATAGCTTCGCATTCGATGTGACGCCACGGTGCGACGCCACGCAGTTATAATTATTCGGCAGCATTCGAGTTTGCCTCTTGGCCCATAGAGCCTTAAATATTTACTATTTGTTCCTATAAAAAAAGTTTGCTTGTGTTGTGATTGTGATTAAGGCCACCGACTATTAACGACTACGCTACAGTTACCGGTAATATTACCATACGCGAAGAGAAAAATACTGTACATGTTCTCGACGCGCGCGAGTATTACTACTTGATGAACTCTTTCACTAGACTGGGACCATTCTTTTTTTGGGAACCATTGAGAATCGAACCCGACACGCCCGGGCGGAAATCAAGCGTTTTACTTAGTAGGCCATGAATGTTGTCTGTGATGGTCGGTGGTGATTAAAATGAGGTTTATATTATGAATGACAAAATAACTTAGCCTTCTCATTCATTATCAACTATTCCCGTGAGGGTGCTCTTAGAACACATGCACACTTTGAATGGTTATAAATTCGGCATTTGAAAAGGTATATCTAAGAATAAAACACTTAATCAAAGAAGAGTTACGTAGATTTTACTATGAACTACACACCGAGTGCGTTTTTGGCTATTGTGGTCCACCACATCATTATTATTAATAATAATAGTTGAGAGTCAGTATCTCAAGAATGACTATCCAGCTTAAAAGAATCTCAAGAAGTAATATTCTTGTTTTCGTCTGGAAATTAAAATGTGAATGGTGTCAAAATTCCGTTTCACATTTTATTAGGTTGTTTAAAAAATAATAGCTTATTTTAAGTTTCAAATTTAATCAATCACAACTTAAAGAGTAAATAAATTTCATTAATTAACGCATTTAGTCCTACGATAATAAGCTTATTTTTGTGGCGTTATGGCAGAAGTTTATATATCCGTTTTAACTTAGTTTACAGGAGAAGCAATATTAACTTTGATAAGCTGTCAAAATCAGTACAAATAAGCATTTTTCAAGTTTTTCCAAACAGTATATATTTTGTTTGGATAATGACTGACATACCAAATTTTGCCACAACATGCTGAAAAATATTTTCTATAAATTGAGAGGATAAACACAAAATGACAAAAAAACAGACTTATCAACTTCTGCCATAACGCCACAGAGTTATGCCTATAGAAACAAACTCCGGTGGATTAGAACCCAAGAATTCTTTAAAGGCATTTTCTGATGTTTCTCTGTTATTACATTTTTTGCAGTAAATTGTAATCTTAGTGCTTGAATGGGTGAAAATCGGGTGAGTAAGGCGGATGAGGAACTCGTTAATTTTTAAATTGTCTATTGTGCAATGTAAGGTTCCGCACTGTCGTGAAGCAAGATGGATCCTCTTCAGTTAATCAGTGCTGGTTGTTTGTCTCGTAGTTTTCTGTGCATAGCTTCCAATTATTCACTACACAAAATTCTTGTGGCATTTCTCATACCGTTTTTTGCATATTTTCTTTCTAAAAAGCTTTCCATTCGTTGTTTTGACAGTAGCAGGATGTCCCTAAACATCTTCATATTTAAGTCTTATGTCTCCGGTTATTAACTTTTTGAACCAGCACCGCACTGTTCATTCAAAAGTGGTTCCTTAAAATATGTTTTTGTTAACATTGCGTGCTGTTTGAGATGCATATTGCCCATGTTTAAATTCATGCTTATATAAATACACGTAATTCTTGTCCTTTTTAAACCCGATTTCGAAGGATTCAAGCAATGTCTCACTCAATTAAACATATAACAGATTTCTAAATGTCAAACAAAAACAAACGAACATATATGTGTATTTCTGAGCAAAGAACGTTCAAAATAATATATTAAAATCGGCCATTATTTTCCGAACAACCTAATATTACGTTAAGCCGTAAATATAAGGTATAAAATTAATATTTGAATATCAAATAACACCCTTTGTGGAACTTCTGCCTGTTTCTCTCGCTTTCGTTTTTTATATTTTTTCCGTTCGTAGATGTAATTTAAAACGTTCTTCATAATTGACGATCAATATAAGGCTTAGCCTTTTAAATGTAAAGAGAGATTTTCGCGTGGAAAACTAAGCCTTTTATGGATTCACTAAATATATAAATGCTAGAACTAATAAATAAATCATACATACCATCATGCCAATTCCCTCCTGGGGTAGGCAGAGAGGATCGCCCCTTCTACAATAATACACCTTATCTTATGACTTCTACTATTTCTCTCAATTATTACTTTCCACGATTTCCTCTTCAACGTCTATTACTAACATTTGCACTGTATGGATTTTGTCAGTTTTTCTTCATTTATTCGTTGCACGTGTTCAAACCATCTCAGAGTGCTTTTATTCACTTATCTCAACAAATAAGTCTTCAATTTATGTAATCATCATAATCATCTCTAATAATTTCATTCTGTATTGCCATACATTGTCACCCTTTGTATTTTTTCAAGTGCATACAATTCTACATCCCATATCTTTGGAACTTTTTTGTATTTTTTAATATTCACGTTTCACTCTCATACATAAAAGTTGGCATGAAAATATTGCTGTAGACTTAGCAGATTATGACACTCTCAGCTCAAGTTATATGTTTAAGTGCCCGATTGATTTGGTTTTCTATCGTTACATGCTGTTCGATATTCCTCTTGACTCCTCCATCGTGTGAGAAAATACAATCTCAATTGTAGAACTATTCACTTACAATCTTTCATTGCTTATCCATATATCAAATTTTCGTTTTCCTTGACACCTTTTTGAGGTTTTTATGGACAATTTATTGTTTGTAATTTTAATAACGAAATGACAATTATTCTAGCCGTGCTAAGAGAGCTCATTCTCTTCAAAGAATCAAACCCAATATTATTGAATAATTAAAAAAAAATTGAGTGTTAAGATATGAACGTGGCGGCTGCGGTTATTATATTGCGTATTTCTCCGCATCTGCACATGTTTAATAAAATAATTGGTAAGAAAAGAAAGAAACAACTACATTTTTTAGAGTCAGTGTTATCAACAATTAAAAACTATTGCATCATTTTAATGAAAGCGAATTTGGTGAAGTGAGAGGGAGACGCAATTAAAAAAATCTCATTAGTTGAATTATTCTTGTAAAATAAATACTATATGATAACTGATTGACTAAACATTTAGGAGTTTGATCCAATAAGCTGCTAGTATTTTTTCTTCAATTTATTCAATTTTATTTAACGGTTGTACGCAATATCGGATGGAATGTATATCATGTTAAAAAAAATGAGGATTTCGAACAATTTGGCAGATTAAATTAGATTTTTGCATAATATCCATTAGACTTAAATGTATACTCGTATTTTGTTTACTCTCTTTTCGTTTTTAAAATAGTATAAATGGTGAGCTAATTACTATACGGCTATTTCTTTCTACCAACCAGACAAATGTTCGCCGGTTCATGTATTGTCACTTTAAAATATAAAATCTTGAACTGTCTCACCGCCTCTCAATATTCCGACGAAAGTTTCTCTCCAAAAACATTGACTTGCGCAATATTCAATCAAATACTGCATCTTGGCATTTCCGGTTCCACCTTTAAAATTTATAGAAGTTATAAAAAAAATGAAAGATTTTTTAGATTATTTTACCGCGCACATATTTAGAAAAGTTTACACAGTAAATTTAATTCAAATTTTTCTCCATACAATTGACAATTTCATAAATTGTGTTTTCTAGTGATAAATCGATTGTTCATAAAAAAACACTACAATAATTTCGATGCTCTTCTATAATTGCATCATATAAAAATTTGGTTTACTTTTAAGTCTATTTATTTTTAACTCCTCTAAGATAATTTAACTTCTTTACCATTTTTTTTTTGGTTTCCAAGACTAATTTTTTTTTTGCCAATTTTTAAAACTCATTTCTGTAATTTTATCATATTTTTTAATAATTATTCAGAATATATAAACAACATAAGTA
This sequence comes from Odontocerum albicorne, assembly GCA_949825065.1. Classification (NCBI taxonomy): domain Eukaryota; kingdom Metazoa; phylum Arthropoda; class Insecta; order Trichoptera; family Odontoceridae; genus Odontocerum; species Odontocerum albicorne. Next base: position 60,040 of record CATKWJ010001203.1, read on the forward strand.
GAATACAAAACAATATTGAATACAAAATAATACGTGATATTTGCATCTATTTTCATTGATATGATAAAAAAGAAGACCTAGGATGAATCCATTTGATGATGTGTTAAGATCTTATTTTTTTTTAATATTTTATTTGACAAATCACTTTATATCAAAGATCAAATTCCTATTACCAGTGTTTACCTCATGCACAGAGAAATAGTATCATACTAGTTGCAACCCGTGAAATATTCACGGAAGTAAAACAAATTCTACATTTATGAAAATATGTATTCACAAATGTATTTTTTTTAAAAGCATATACTCGTATATCATTTATGCATCGTCCCCTTTTACACCGGTTCAAAAATTGTTAACTAGGTATTTAAAATTCGTTCAGTATCCCCACCGAGATTCAAATTTCGAATTACTTTCGGAGAGAATCCAAGTATTCGACAGTCGTACGGGTTTTGGCCTATTTATACTATGATATCATATTTTTATATCATAGATAAGGCATTAACATTAAAGAAGTTTAAAGACATTGTAATTTGTTTTATCAAACACTGTTTATTCCACTTTTTTTAAGTCATCAACAGGGGATTACAAACAAGAGCCTTGTTTGTGTTCCACTGATGATAAGGTGAAAGCCTTGAAACTGGTAGGGGTATACCGTTACAAAAAGTGGAATAAACAGTGTTTGATAAAACAAATTACAATATTACTCATATTTTTTAACCAGTTCAGTCACCATCGCTACTATACTTTTCACTTTCAGGCGTGTCGCCATCGGAGAAGAATTCATTTTGCACAGTTCCTTCTTCGTCACTAATGTCGCGCTCATAAAAATAATAAAGAAGTTTCGATCTTCTAGTTGAAGGGTACTTATTTTGTTTCCCATAACAGTATGGGTAGTGGTGGGATTTAACTGAACTGTTCTCGTATTTATCCCACCAGTACTTCGTATAACCATTTATACGAAATAATGGAAGAAACATTACGTACACTTCAAAATCGGCTTTGAAGCGCCTCAACAAAACCAACATACAACTTACTGTTAAGGGTCTACATTAAAAGAAACACCCTTAGTTGTATGTTATCCAATCATTTAATTTGTATAAATATGTAAAAGTAAGGATTATGGTAAATTAAAGTTATTGTTTAAAATTTAAAAAATAGGTCAAGTGTGAAATAAGAAAAAAGATGAGGTTGCAATATTATGGGGAAGTTTGGTGTATCTCAAAACATCCCTTAATAAGCAAGGTTATATTCAAAGCTAACCACTGTCTTAAAAATTCTCTTTTCAACAATATTTTCTTTGCTGAAATGTAGGTGCTGGTTATACCCAAAACTCCTCAGTTTATGTTGTTCAGGATTAAAAGAAAACTTTCTTTTAACCTGATATGTTTGTGAGTTTCTTCACATAACGGTGCTATACAAAATGAATTATGTGTTCGTGTATAATTATTTAAGAAATTTGTTTATATTCTTAAAGTAAATGTGCAATATTTCATACAGCTTCCGTTTATTTCACACTATTGACAATGTAATTTGTACAGTTTACAGTGTACATTTGGCAATATATTTTGTACAGATCATGGTGTATTTTGTATAGTAGATAATGTATTTTGTACAGATCACGGTAAATTTTGTACGGTTGACAGTGTATTTTGTACAATTGATAACGTGTTTTGTAAAGATCACGGTTTTATTTGTGCGGTTGATAGTGTATTTTTTTACAACAGATAATGTATTTCTGAGTCGTTGTGGCAGAAGTTGATATGTCCGTTTTTTTGTAATTTTGTGTTTAGTCTTTTAATTTATAGAAAATATGTTTCAGCATGTTGTGGAAAAACTTGGTGTGTCAGTCATTATCCAAACAAAAGACATAGTGTTAGGAAAAACTGAAAAAATGCTTATTTGTACTGATTTTAACAGCTTATCAAAGTTAATATTGCATCTTCTGTAAACTAAGGTAAAACGGACATATCAACTTCTGCCATAACGCCCACAGATTTTGTATACATAACGGTGTATTTTGTACAGTAGACAATGTTTTTTTTTTATAAAGATCACTCTACCCTTTTATATTATTATTAACTATGGATTAAATTTAGCTTTTACTTTTTTTCATTACTCCTAAAATACACACGAACAATTACAATGAGTTAAAATTAAAGAGTTAGTACGCCTGAGGAAAATTCCAGTTGATTGATCACTTCAACAAATTCCCATCCGCACTCTTTGACGTCTGACAAATGAGCTAATTTATTATTTCCTCAAAAAAAAAAATAATAATAAAAAGAAGGCTCAATATGATTCATTATCTGTGTCGTGGATCCTCTTAATTGAAATTGTTGGAAGGAAAGAATTCATACAGTAAGAGATATTTCCTCTTTTCATCTGTTCAAAACAAAATTTTGATCTGTCATCTTAGGCATTGTATTCTTTCGTAACAGTGTAAAGAATTTAATGAATTTATTTACATCTTATTTTTTCTCTCTTTGTGTACATAATATATTTTTAGTATTTGAAGCGATGTTATGTAACATTAATTATAGGGAGTAAATAAACAGTGTAAATGTGAGGAACACCAAAGAAAGTATAATTGGATCAATTGAAAGATCACCCCCGTGATCTCGTAAGACCTGTCTTCCAATCAAGGTGTGGCGACCGTATGCGCGGTCATTGAACCCACGAGACGACCTTTGCACACCTTCACAATCCGAGACAATCAATGGACAAAGTCCACGCGTCGGTCATTCAACTCGCTACCAACTGAGAGCGCATTCCATAAGGAAACGAGAAAGCATTACATCTTTCGCGCTGTCTCCCAAACAGAAAGAATACCTACACGCGACAACAAACGTATTGTAAACGCAGAGACGAGACAGCGACATATCGCGTGCGCATTCCCGCACACATTCAATAAACATTATAAATACCGACGTCTGTCAATAAAATTCCTCTTTACTCATTCCGATTTCGACGAGTTTTTATTTATCAACAATCATCCTCATCATCTCTCCTTTAAGGAACATACGTTCCTAAAAAGGTATTGCGGGCTAGATTCCCCTCGAATAGTAATAATAAAATTTATATGGCGCCGTTGAGAGAGCAGGTTTACCTCAAGAGCGTTCTAACTTGGGTATTTGAACTTTCTATTATTGATACATTAAAAATATTAGGAACTTTTTCCTATCTATGTTTGTTTAGAAAAACATAATTGGTAAGAAACCCGCAAAATACTTGCCAAAGGAAGACAAACCACATAGAAACTTTTGTAGATTATCCGATATGTAATAGTAACAGGGTGAAACGCAGGTTATTTTTTTCAAAAAAATATTCTTTTTGATTTTTCCTCAAGGTTTCTTCCACTTAATGCCCTTGAACGAGAATCTCTCGCGCGCCAAATACGTTCCAATTTCCGCTATCCAGAGTCACGCTCGCTAGTCTCGACTTGCAGTGTTCTAATTTTTAGCTAAAACGTGTAACGCTCGCCAGTCGTTCGCGTTTTATTTATTCATTGTAAATTTGCCTGCAGTTGTGAGTGGTCGTGTTTTGTGTTTCTTATTTCGTATTTACGATATTGTGTTAGTATTTACGTAGGTCTATGTTTAAGACCATGCTTTCAAATCTACCATACCAAATTGAAATTTTACTATAATTTTTCTCATTTTAAAAAAATTAAAATATGTTTAAATTGTTATGTTTCAATTGGAAAGTGTATAAACTTAAAATAACCCATAAAAAAATATTTAATGTTTTTTGAAACCCTCTTTGTAAAAAAACCCTAGCATTAAGTGGTTAAACACCTTTCTTGATGGTTAGAGTAGAGATTGCCACATAACAAAAACACTGCTAGGCTGTATTATACTAAGAAAAAATATAATCGAGTATAATGACATTTTGGAAGAAGGAAATGCAAGTCAGAGAAATCGTAGGAGTTGTATGAGAAAGTGTATGGATGTAAAGTAGGCGAAAAATGTGTGTTGTGAAAAAATAAACATGTTTGTGTGTATGTGTGTGTGAGGAGTAATTTATGTTGGAATACTTAATTATTATTATTTTTTTTGATATAAATAAAATTAAAACTTTTTATGCTATGTACCGATCGAACGAATGAGATGAATTAGTGATGAAACATTTTTTAACAAAATAAATTTGTAATATTAATTTATTTGAATTTATTATCTTACGTTACTAACAATACATTGGTCCAATGAGTTAGTTCAACAATACATTGGTCCAAGTCAAGTTACTCAAATATCAATCACAGTTGCTGAGTTCTGAATATGGACTACAACAAAATATATAACAGAAAATTCTAGAAAATGAACGAGACATCGCTTAATACCAATGACATAAGATCTCGGAGGTTGGTACGGATAGACCATGTAAATAGATCTCATTTGACACCATCAGCAGATGTCATTATCCAAGCCTATATGGAAGAAGGCTACGTAAAACACCGAGAAAAAAGCTTTTAAGGAGATAGAGTGGAGGAGGACTAAGTTAAAGCCCGGAAGGTTAAGGCTCTGCATGAGTTGGATGACCATATAAGGTAGAAATTATTCTACGTCATAATAAATAGGTTGTATCGCAGTCTATATAACGAGTTCAAAACAGATTCGATTATGGTCTCTTGAGTTACCACTTTCAGACTAATCGCATCTCATAGGTACTGATGACATAAATTAGCTAAACACTCAACTTCATGACATGCTTAAAGAAGTATTCCTGAAAATGGATCCAGTCTTTCAGGATCTTTAACAAAAAATATACTGCCTATGAAGGAAGAATACTTTGATGACCTTTTTACTTATGAAAGAAGATCAGAAAAATCTGACGTACTACCAGCGCGGCCTATAGGTTCCCTTTTTTTTAACCTGGCGAGTTTATTGCCACGTAGCAATATCTTCCAACCAACCATAAAGATGTTTTTATAGGCCCTAAGTGTTAACCAGACTGGAATCCTATTTTGAAAAATCTGGGTTCCAGCGGGGATCGAACCCGCAACCTCCGGATCGGCAGACAACCTTTGTATAACTAGTACACATTGCTTCTAAAAACTTTGATATCTCTATAAATATAATAAATACTGGGTTCAGATTTTAGGTATTCCTCCATAATGCATTTACGCATTGAATGAAAAATAATATTAATAATAATTATAATTAGCACTTATCGGCCACATCAGAGATATTTTGTGAAAATCGGGAATAAATTCACCAATACTATCAAACGTGTACCAGTGTGTGATGTAGGTATATTCATTCTAAAAAACCGCTATGGGTGAGAAGCAATGCTATTCACGACTCACTCTACTTTGGTATATGGGAATGCCAGAAATATAATCTCAGTTAGCTCGCTTCTCTCGCTTCAGTAGCTCTCGGGCATCCATTTGAGGTGGTCCCTTCGCCCGTTTTGTGAACGTCGACCGATGTTTTTTTATGTTTTCAACAAATAAATTTCAATTATTATCACTTTTGACTTCATTAATTTAAGCAATTGGCCATGAATATTCTTATTTTAAATTGCTCATTTGTACATGAGTATTGATGTGTATTGAATACACAGCACCGGAACGCGCGGACTTTTCAGCACAGGAAGGGAAAGTATTAATAAAAAATATTTGCCACCAGGTCTGGACAAAGCAAGATGAAAACTTACGTAGAGAGGAAATATGTTTTAATCAGAGTTTTAGCGTTGCAGATTACATCCAAGTTTTAAGTTTAAGGGAACAACTTGAACAATGCCAAGAATTGGAACTATCTCTCTACTTAGTATTCGCGGTCTATGAAAAGTTATTTAACTTGGTCAAGAAGTCTGTGATAGTCAAAGCTTTATCAAAGCATGAGAAATATCAACAATACACCGGACTGCTTGATACGTATAGCAATGTAGCAGTGGAAACAGAACTACATAGTTGTGCACTTCAATTCGTTACTAACAAAGTGGTTCCCCAGGGTGACATAATCTCATACAATATACTCACTGCTTTCTGGAAGATGTGTTTAAAGATCACCATTGAGGGAAAAAAAATGCATCTAAATAACCTGTTTTAAACGATGTAAGTTTTGCGAAAGGCATTGTTATATTCTCCTCCTATGGGTATGGTTTTTAAAATTGTCTTCAAATTTATAAATTTTTAGTTTACATACATTTCTTTAAAGACAATTTCTTGACATTCTTTATTTTATTTGTTGTAATGTAAGAGAATAAAAAACATGAATAGTGACAGAACGCCGCGATGCGTAGTTTCTGGAACTTTAAATGGATTAAATAGTGACATCAGACACGTTTTAACGCGTAAGAAGAGTAAGACTTCAGTTACTAGCGAAATAACTATATTTTTGATTATATACTCGTATGATTATTGAAAACCCAATATTCCAGTTTTAATTTTGGATAATGCATTTTGATTTCTTTTAATTTTTGTATTTTTAATTTATTTTTTAATTTTTGTATAATTTTTTTAATATTTTGTTTAAAGTAGGAAGATCCATTACCAAAAGATGATGTGGTTAAGAAGTTAAAACTTATAATCTATTTATTATTCTTCCGCATGGTATCCTTCAATACACTTGTGCTGTTGATTCAAATGTGTTGAACAGCGTGGTTGAGAGACAACATTCTCTTCGGCTCCCATTCATCGAGACTTCGGGTTTAAAACTTGAGTAGATCAAGTGAACTCTTTTACAAGACTGGGACCCTTTTAAGTAGAATATAAAATAAATACTACCTGTTGTAGAGAGGTTCATATCTAAATGGTCTTTAAAATTGAGCGTTTTAATAATTTTTTTTTTTTAATTCTTGAATAAAATACACAATTTGCTTTGATTTCAAAAATCTTTTTATTGTTTATTGACGTATAGTATATGACATTTAAACACAAAAATAATATCTGCCAAATGTCTACCTCTTGCAGCTTCACAGATGGTCACTCTTTTGTCAAATTTTTCGATGACATTTTGGCATAATTTCGGTTCTAACTCACCAATAACGCGAATAATTTCGTCCTTCAGCTCAGAGATTGATTGGAAGTCATTCTTATAGACCTGACTTTTCACGTAACACCAGAAAAAATAGTCCAACGGTGTCAGATCACATGATCTTGGTAGCCAATTAACATCACCGTTTCCGGAGATTACAATACATAAAATAATTCTCAATTTGAACGCGTTGTTGTATTGTATGCGATTCCATTTTTATAAATGTCATACATTACACTTCTCAAATGTTACAAGACCCAGGCAAGTTTGCGACGCCATCTGTGTTTTATCCAAGAATTGAAATAAACAGTCAATTTGAATGACCCTATATTTCATAATGAGTCTCATAATATTTATCATCCTACTTCATTTGTATTTATTAATTAAAAAGATAAACAACATCCGCGCAATATCTACAGTAGTAAAAATGACAATGCATGATGTTGTGTTGGTGCTCTGAATATGAAACTTGAACTAGGCATAAAAAGGATGAGAGTAAGGTAAATGGTGTGGAGATGCTTGCATAAGTCACAAGCCCCAGGCAAGTTCACGACACCATCTGTGTTTTATCCAAGAATTTAAAAAAAACCGCTCAATTTGAAAGACCTTCAATTAGAAATACCCTAGTTATTTTCAGACTTCGATTAAACTTTTTTGAAAATCTTATCTAGTTAATATTCCGGCTATGTTCGTTAGACAGTCTGTTACGTCATCTTGTTTAAAAAATACGGCGGGTTAACTATAAAAAAAAACGTAATTTCGTTGAGTGTCCTAGAGAAAATATTTTATTACTACGGTCCAATTTGGTTATGATGACCAAGACGGAACCGACTAAATTTGCTCGTTGTAACCAATACTCGTTATATCCGAGTTAGGTGTGTTGTAAATAGGTACTAATTTTATTGATATGATCACCATATTGTATTGCAACGCGTATATTTGAACTAAATATACCTTATAAAACATTTTAACACATACAATTAATTACACATACTCCATGATATTATACAAAATCTATTCATAAAATTATAAACAATATAAAAACGTAAGTTTACGTCATGTCTCTAAGAGGGGTTGGCATAGATGACACAAATATGTTTAAAAAAATAATTAAAACAAAAAAAAAACAATTATGCACTTGTTTATAAGATTTGCATTTTAAACTGTTTATCACTTAATAAATACATTTTAATAGAAATTAAAATAGGCATGCCAATGCACTATTGTTCACAGCCGTCGCATCTACGAATGGACAAGTTTTTTCTCATAAAACGACTCGTTATTCGATGTGGGTCGTCATAAAAGCTAAATAAACACTTGTATGTTATTGTTCGAATATTTAACAAATTATTTTTTCATTTATAGTTAAAGCATTAACATTGTGAGGGTTTAAAGACATTGTCATTTGTTTAATTAATCACATTTTATTCCACTTTATGTAACGGTATAACCCTACCGGTTTCAAGGCTTTCACATCATCATCAAGGGAGCACAAACAATACCAGTTTTGTTTGTGCTCCCCTGATGATGAGGGAAAAGCCTTGAAACCGGTAGGATTATACCGATACAAAAAGTGGAATAAATGTTGTTTGATAAAACACATTACAATTTTTTTTTTTACTAATTATATTAATCCCCGCACGTGTTTCTAATTGCTATCCCCAGGCCCTTTTGAGGCGGAATGATCCTGGTTTGTTGTGAGAGTAGTACTTATACGTCATCATGTCACCATGGAATGGTAAATATCATATTATTTCAGATGCAGACGATATCTACTTGATTTTTATGGCCAGTAGTACAGGAAGGATTTGTTTGAAAAAAAAAATCGGGTACCATCCAGAGTGGAAGTCAAGCGTCTAACCAACTAGGCCACTTACGTCGCCCTATAATAATAATCATCCTGTCGTATAGATCAGTGCTCCGCAACCTTTTCTCACCTACGACACACCAAAATTCTTCCTAGAATTCCGCGGCACACCAAAAGCTAAAATATATAGGTATTAAATTGATACACAAATTTTACAATAAATTTTTGTTTTTTATTTGAAAAGTATACGTACATAAAACTATAACATATTTATTTTTACGCAATCTTAATAATTATCATAAAATAATAATTAATTAATGTGATGCCTGCGCTTGTTTCAATGAACACAAAAGTTTTATATTCGGCTCGATTTTTGACAGCGCAACCCGAAGTTCTTGGTCAAGACCTTTTAAGCATGACCGCTTATCATTTTTAATTAATACAAGAGTTGAAAAACTTTGCTCACATAAATATGTCGTCGAAAATGGGAGTAGTGTTAAGAGATTGCTTTGTCGGAAATGCGAGGATATTCTTTTTTAACGTAAATCCAGAAAACATCTAATGAAACTTCGGAGAAATGAAGTTTTGAAGTCATGTAATTATTTAAATCTGTAAATTCCTCTGGAATTTGCAGATGCGTAGAATTTATTGCATTGGTTGCAAAAGGATTTCGAATCCAATCGTATTGTTCCGTATTAATGGAATAAAAATATTGATTAAATACATAATGAAAAATTGTAAAATGTCAAATACTCGTACATTGAATTTGACCGCGGCACACCTGTATCCGGCTCACGGCACACCAGTGTGTCACGGCTCACCGGTTGCGGAGCACTGGTATAGATCATGACCATGTATTGTGACTCCTATAATAACCCTTGATGACTTCTCTCTATTCTTTCCTGCAGTCTGAAGTTCGAAAAGCAGTGGTTATGGTAATCCTGCTGTGTTCAGTTCAACGAATTTAGGCTCGTCATCTTGTTTGTTATCTCAGTGTTTACAGTGAATATAAGCCTCTGTTAACTGTTGTTTTAGCCACAAGTGTATTATCGACAATCTGTCAGTGACTCTCAGTTCTTTGTAGTTCATGGAATTGGTGGCATCCTTTACCAGCATCACATTTCTATTGCATCTGTTCTACTTCTCTCACTAGCTCTCAGAGTGCTCGTTTCTGTGTCGTACATAAATGTAGCAAAGGCATGAGATTTAACCACAGTAATAGTTCTACTCTGGCATATGTTTTCCAGCGTTGACATCACATTATTGTGTTTCATCTTTTGAAAGAGCGTCGTCATTTCTTCTTCTGAAGTGACGATATTTTATTGTTATATTATAATTGTCTTTGAGTTAGGAAACAGGCGTCTAACCAACTTAACGACTTCCGTGGTTTAGTTAAAAGTAATAAACACTTGTCTCCTAACCAGGAGGTTGCGGATTCGAATCCCGTTGGAACGCAGATTTAAAAGTATTCTAGACTGGTTTTCACTTAAGAATTCTTCAACATATTTCTGATTGGTTGGAATAGATTGCTACATGGCAGTAAGTCCGCCACGTTGTTATATATGCAACAAACGTGTAATGTAAATATTAAGATAATTAAAAATTACATGCAGCAAATTTAAATGAAGTTAGTTTATAGTTATAAAATAGAAATTAGATTATTTCTATAGTTCTTAAATAATGAATTTGTATATAGGTTAAGTCGTTATTTAGCATGGGTTTATATTGTAGATACATACCAACCAAAGCTAGTTTATTGAAGAAATTGTTTTAAAGTAATCAATCAATCAGATATATTTTCCTGAAAGTTTTAAGCAAATAAATGAATAGTTTGGTCTTAGGAGAATGGGGAAGCTTAAGTTAAATATCTGTAAGATGTGAAAGAAGATTATAGTAGCATACCATACTAAAAAAATGTGTGAGATGAATATCTCAAAAAACGATTTGGCCCATAAACGGCCACCCAGATCCAACTTCAGGACCGTGCCAAGTTACTCGAAGTGTAGTGTCAGAATGACTGGCACATTCTTTGACCTTAATATGCGTATTATTGTGCTGTCCAGCAAATTCAATTTCTCAAATACTTAAACCGAAACAGTATTTGTAATGAGTTATTTATCCCGTTTTCGCAAAAGCCAAACAGGGCAGGCAAACTGCCAACAAAATAATATTTAGTATCGAAAAAAGAAATTTTATGGGAAATACTTGTAAAAGTTACATATTTAACTTTTGATTAAACTTGTATGATACGTGTGTCGAAATCGTCGGTGGTTGCCTGGTTGAGTGGCAGGACGTGGTGAAATACCTCGGCCTGCACCTCGACCGGTGACTGACGTGGAAACCCCATTTGAATACCATCAGACAGAAGGGTCACAAGGACACAGGGGCTATCCGTTCGATATTTCTTCGACGCAGCTTCCTTTCACCCAAAAATAAACTCCTTCTCTATAAAACCCTTATTCGTCCTATCTTGACCTATGCTGCACCCGTTTGGGGTAGTGTGAGCAACATGGATCACCTGAAACTCCAGAGAGTGCAGTACAAGGCATTAAATATATATTTTAACATCCATCCCAGAACAAACCTTACCCGACTTCACGCCGAACAGCGAGAAGAAACCCTACAACAACACACTTGACCGTGAAGTTCTATAAAAGTCAACAAAAATCACAACAATCCCTTAGTCGCCGCCTTGGGGGCTTACGAGAGTACATCCGACCTACCTTTCCGTTATAAGCATAGCCTTCCCTCCCATTATCTGTGGCCTGACTAGTCCACCTACAGTATTAGCTGGAACGACCAAGGTCTGAGTGAATGTGATGGAATACAAGTAGCCTGAACAAATGGACTTGTTCTTGCTTAATAATTAGTTGTAAGAATTGTTATCTAGTTATAAAAAGTATGTAGGTGTTAATTATTTCTAAGAAATCATATATTAAGATTATGAAAAATAAAATGACGTGTAGGAAAACAAGATTAGGTAAGTTCAAATTATAATATAATATATAAATAAGATTAGTTAAGTAATAAATGTGTATATAGGTATAGTCTTGACAAATATTTGTACAAAATATATTACTTTGTTGCTGTCATCCTGTCTTGCCATTCCGTCTTGGTTACACAATATGCGCAAATGGACATGTATCCAGACAGTTAAGGAGCTATTCTGGCATTCTATCATGGTTACACAATATCCGCAAATGGACAGGTATCCATACAGTTAAGGAGCTATTCTGGCATTATATCATGGTTACACAATATCCGCAAATGGACAGGTATCCATAAAGTTAAGGAGCTATTCTAGCATTCTATCATGGTTACACAATATCCGCAAATGGACAGGTATCCATACAGTTAAGGAGCTATTCTGGCATCCTATCTTGGTTACACAATATTCTCAAATATACAGGTATCCAGACAAAGAAAGAGCTTTTCTGTATCTAAGAGATATATATTTTCTTAACGTCACGGGCACGAGTGTCGTCGTGTGTGTTAAACAATCATAAGCACTAGACCAAGGTGTTGAAATAAAAATTGCATATTTAAGAAAATATGAAGCGATAGTTTAAATATTCTTTTGAGCATCTTCCCTCAAAGCTGTTTTCTCTTCATTACGCGCGAAGACGTATAATTTGAAGCGAGGCGTAAGAGAGGCTCTTCCTTTTCCGTCTCTCGCAACACCCTTAAGTGAATTTTAATGAAGGGAAAAATAGAAAAATTGTTTCTCGTTTTTCATTACATCGTCTAAAATATATCAAAGGGAAGTTAAACGGTTATTTACGTTACGAAATCAAGGCTTTTTCTAAATAACTTACATAAGTCATATTTCACTCCTAACTAATTGCCCCTTTTTTGAGGAAAAATAAAAAACACAGACATAAACAAATGAAATTTTTAGTGGATACTCAAATTAATTTTCACTGATCTTCATTATCGTTTGCGGGGACCCTGATAAAGTTTAATTTATTTATTTACATGACAAATAAATATTATATGTAAACATAATAATAAAAAAACGAGATCTACACAAAAACAAGTAATTCTAAGTGGACAATCAAATTATATGAATTCAGGTTTGTTGAATGTATTTTTTTAGTGAATGCAATCATTTTTTATATTTTTTACATGACGAGTATATACAATATAAAAAATCTTCTTCTTATTTTAGGCCTGTTGGCCTGTCATGGCACTGCCAGCAGTCTTTCCATCTTTTGGAAGGTCGTCCTGGATGTCTGCTTGCTTGGGGGATACTTTCCCTGGCCATTCTTACGGCTCTTGATTCTGCCATTCTGGATACGTGTTCGTTCCAGAAGCTTCTTCTCTGTCGCCCCCATCTGACAATATCTTCAACTTTGCAGGTCCTTCGGATTTCTGTGTTTCGTACTCTATAACGAAGGGTTTGTCCAGCGATACTCCTGAGTACTTTCATTTCGCTGGTTCGAAGAAGATTTTTGGTCCTGACAGTGTCGGCTCTGGATTCTATGCTGTATGTCATTATGGGGCGGACACAGGTCTTGTATATCCTCACCTTGCTTCGGATGTTCATGTACTTGTTTTTTCAGATAGTGTTCTTTAGACATCCGGAAATAGCTGCGGCCTTTTGTGATTGTTAAAGCACTTAAAAATTAATTATATAAAATAAGTAAACACAAAAAAATACGTAATTTTTAGTGGATACTCAAATTGTATAGATATGGAATTGTTGCGTGTCATTTTTCTTGAATATGGTATAGTTTATTTTGTTTTTATATGACAATTTTAATTCAGTAGTATGACGTGTTTCATTCCTGATCTTTCATTCCTCTCCACCATCCAATCCTTTTTATTTGATTGATGATATCTCACTTTAATTTTTACTTTGTATATTGTTCATAAATTTTTTAAAGAAGAAAAATTATGTCAGTGTTTTTTGCTACCATGTAAATTCCTTTATTAAGTTTTGTCTGGTTGATTAAAAGAGATTGCCACCTGGCAGTAATTCCGCCAAATTATTTTATAATGAAGTGTAAAACAAATGTATGTATAATATAATGTAGACAAAAAATCAAAACATACATAAACCAGTAATTTTAAACTGTCACTCAAATTATCATGAATAGTTGCGTGTTATTTTTCGTGAATCCGGTTTAGTTTTATTTGTTTATTTAACATAACAAGTATATATAATATTCACAAGAAAATGTAAACTCAGTAGATACGCATGGTAACTAATCAAATGTTCACCATTCCTAGAATTGAAACATATTTTGATGAAAGGCAATATGCCTATGACATATAATGGGGTGCCAAATTCAATATAGGCTAAAGTGGGCTAAAAATTCAGGCAGTGGATCGGAGCGTGGTAGTTGCGATACGAGTTTGAGAGCTAGGGCTTGTTTTACTTGCGACCATCTACTACCTGCTAAAGAGGAATCTCTTCACCCTGCTTATTTTCACCGGAAAGCATAAAGTGAGCCGAATCTCCGAGCATTGCGCATCAGCCATTCACCTATTTCTAGTCTTTGTACCGGTGGCGTACAATATTTTTGTTATCAATGAACCTTCGCCTAAAGGATGAATAGCAAAAACTAAAAAATAAATAAAATATAAAGATAATTATATACCATTACGCCATTTCCCGGTATGAGTAGACAAGGCGACAGATCATTAGAATTCTATTCTTTCACATTTATACTCTCTTCAATATCCATATACATTTTCATACAACTCCTACGAATTCTCTGAGTTTCTACGTTTGCTTCTTTCCAAATATCATTCACTTGATCCAAAAACATATTCCTTAGTCTTCGTTGCACTCGCCTTCCACTTACATTTGAATTTCTTCACTCAGTCGTTCCCCATTCTCAAATCATCTCAGAGTGATCTTTTTCAGCTTATCCATCACATCATCACTAATTTTACAATACATTATTCCATTATCACTTCATTCCGCATTTTTTGTCATACATTGTCACCCCATGTATTCTTATGCACGTATTTTTACAGCGTTTGTTTGGATTCTTCCAGTTTTATTACATGTCCAAGTTTCAGTCCTATACATAAAAGTTGTAGATTATCTTAGCAGATTTTGATATCGTTGGTTTGAGTATATTTGTTTTAGTGATCCATTGATTTTGCTTCCTATCGCTACACGCCGTTCAATATACCTCTTAAGTATTCCATTATCTAAGAAAATACATTTCTAATAGTAGAATGCCTCATCCTGTTCCCAACTTTTATTTTCCCCAATATATCGCATTTAATTTTCCTTTCAAACTTTTCTATCACCATGACTTTGGATTTAGTAACATTTAATCTCGTATCTTTCTTATCTCATAAAACTTAATTAAACCCTGCAATTCATCTTCATTTTCCGCCAACACCATTATATTTTCAGCATGAAGCCAGCAACATAACATTCTCGATTGATATTTGTTTGCTCCCATTGATCTCAATAGTTGCTTTACACCTGAATCTTTGTAAATATTAACTTACTATTAACTACTTCTTTGTAAATATTAAACTATCCTTGTTTTGCGTCTTGTGAAATATTAAACCACAAAGATGGAGCAATGTGTTTCGACATGATGTTTTCAAAATATATCTCAAAACCCTAAGATCCTATTATATTAGAAATTACGGGATTATCTTTAAATGCTGCATTTAACCTGGCCCAGAATCCAAGAAGGATGTATTCAAATGCCAAAATAAATCACGACTAAATAATTATGAAACAACTCCCGTCTGATCTTAAACAACAAATCTTAAACGAAATTTAACTCTTGCGGTATTTCAATCAATATTTCATCAGAGTAAGCAAAACATATCAATATTTATTTATACACAGCTATGAGAACGTTCATCCCCTTTTCTTTGATAATAGTAAATACATATTAAAAAATGATTACTTTCTGCGAATATGAGAAAGATGTTTCGATTCCCATATTCGTAAATTATGTACACACTTATTTTCTGTTCTTGATCTGCTTAAGCAGTAGTGTTGATTGGATCTTCTGTTTGGCAATAAAAATAAATCAATTAGTTGAAGAATTAAACAACTAAATGTCACGGTACGTGTAATATCCTAAAATTGTTATCTAGTTATAAGATATTATGTAGATATTAACTATTTATAACAAATTAAATATTAAGATTATATTCAATAAAAATTATACGCAGAAAGTTAACATTTAGTTAGCTACAATATATAAATTAGATAACAATATATCTTCTTCTTCTAAGTGCCCTGTCGGGTCCCACCAACGTTGGCGATCACTTCGGCGAATCCGTCTCGGTCTTGAGCCACCCGGAACAGCTCCTCCACACTTTGGATGCCGGTCCACTCCCTCACATTCCGCAGCCAGGACATCTGTCTTCTTCCGGGCCCCCGGTGTCCCTCGATTTTCCCCTTCAATATAAGCTGGAGCAAGTGGTACTTCTCTCCACGCAGCACGTGACCCAGATATGAAATCTTTCTAACTTTTATAGTGGACAACAACTCCCTCTCAGCTCTAGCTCGCCTCAGGACTTCGGTATTTGTCACCATGTCTATCCAGGGAATTTTGAGCATTCGACGATGCAACCACATTTCAAATGCTTCCAGTCTGTTCATTGCCTGGACTTTCAAGGTCCATGTTTCACAACCGTACAATAAAACAGACCACACATAGCATCTAATCATTCTCTGACGGAGTTTCAAATTTAAGTTGTCATCACGGAAGAGCGACTTCATTATATTAAATGCAGTTCTTGCTGCCTCAATTCTGCACCTGATTTCCACATCCGGGTCGAGAGACTGCGTGAGTATGCTGCCGAGGTATCTGAATTTCTCCACCCTTTCGACGCTACGGCCGTTCAAACGCAACACTGACCCACTGTTATCCAACCGCCCGAATGTCATCCACTTGGTTTTACTGACATTTATTGTAAGACCCACTCTTTCACCGGACTCGTCAACAAGATTAAGAAGGTCCTGAAGATCATTGACGCCTTCGGCTAGTAAAACGGTGTCATCCGCATATCTGATATTGTTTATCATAACGCCATTAATCTTCAAACCTTTATCGGTGCTGCTGAGGGATCTTTTAAAGACATGGTCAGAATATAAATTGAATAACAATGGAGACAGGATACAACCCTGTCTTACGCCTCGTTGGATAGCAATTGCATTCGAATTCTCGCATCCCTGTCTTATTTCGGCTGTCTGGAACCAGTAGAGGTTCTTAATAAAATTCAGATCTTTAGTATCAATGTTGCAATCGGCAAGCATTCTCATTAAGTCAGTATGTCTTACCCTGTCAAATGCCTTCTCGTAGTCAATAAAGCATGCAACTACTTCCTTTCTTTGATCTCGACACTTTTGTATTAATACGTTTACAGCCAATAGTGCTTCACGTGTTCCAAACGCATTCCTGAAGCCAAATTGAGTATGGTCCAAGTCCCGCTCACATTTACTACGTATTCTGGCATGAATTATCTTAAGAAACAGTTTAGTATTCATATCTAAATAAAATAAATTAACAATATATAAATAAAATAAATTCTTTAAGTCTCTTAGATAACAATATATAAATAAAATAAGGCTATTATAGAATACTTTATTAAATTTAAGAAACATACAATATCACAGTAACAATTAAAATACAAAATAATTGCAGGGTTCTTGCCTTACTCATTATGTGGCGTGGAATGATCTGACTTTAAGTGTTAGATATATGGGTGGCGTGTACAGGTTAAGGAAGTATTTGAAGACAATCCATTTTGGGAGGTCTTATCAAAATGAATGATATGAATACTAAACACTACACCTAAGGCCGAATGTATTACTATCACATATTGGAAAGTCTACTAGTGTTTTTGTAATTCATCTTGCTTTGGTAAGTTTTCAGCATATTTCCGATCAAATATGTTTTTCTTAACATATGCAGATGCGGAGAAGTCCTTAATCTACTATAATTAGACGCAGCTTCCACATTTGTATCCTAACACTAAACTTTTATGTATTGTATATTTACATACATACCTATCACGCCATTTCCCTGTCAGGGTAGGCAGAGGGGACTGAGCATCATACTTACCTAACTCTACACACATCCTTATCCTTTTCTACATCCAAACATCTTTTCATAAAACGTCTACGATATCTCTGAATTTCTACTTTTAATATCATGAAGATAAAATGTGACATAAATAAAAAAATACATAAAGTATATTATGATGATGATGCAATAAGCAATCGTGTGTGTCAAATGTGGTTTTAAAAATCATTTATCGTGAAACGACATTCAAGTATAGTGTCTACTCTGGAAGGCCAATTATCACTAGTAACGGTTACATAAAGTGGAATAAACAGTGGTTAACTGAACACATACTCGTAAATTACTAAGTAGCGTGTGTTCTTGAAAATCACGACGTTATGCATTGAAACACAACACATGGGATATTCTTGATTTTTTTTTGGACATTTTTGTATGCTTTACCTGAAGGCTCGATGTGAACCCACGCCCATTTAAGTATTATTTATTCACTGATGAAAATATTTTAAATTGCTATTTAAATGTATGAAATGGAAAATAAATAAAATACTTCAAAACTAAGAAAATATTTCCATTGCGTCAGTGAATATATAATGAGAGACCCGCCTCATGAAATATGATTACTTTGAATGAAAATATAACCTATTTGAGTAGAATCAATGAAGAAGATCCAGGGTGTTAAATGGATTTAATGATATTCACGAAACAAAGTAGAATATAAAAATAAAACACTTAACCCTTTATTTCATTGTTGCTGAATCTTTTGAGTCTCGCAGCCCCCCAAAAGATAAAAAAACAAATGCGTGAGACTTTCGCGCGGTAGAAGTGAAACTTCACAGCCACTACGAAAAGTTGATTTTATGCATTTCTTTTTTCCATTTGTAAACGATTTTTTTTTAATTTTTAGGATAAGGAAACGGTTATATTAATTAATCAATGTAAATAAATGTTATTAATTATTAATTAATTAATGATTTAAAAAAAAATCGTTATTAACTATTGACTATTATGTTAATTAACAATTAATTAAGAATTATTAATCAATAATTTCAATTTTTAATTAAGAATCAATTATTAATTAATTAATTAATTAATTATCATAATTATTAACAATTAATAAATTATTATTTATATTAATAATAATTATAATTAATAAATAACTATAATATTAATATAACATTATTAATAAATACTAATAATATCATTAATTATGAATATTAATTAATTAATTACTCTTAATAATAATTAATTTTTATATTAATTATTAATTAATATTTGCAATATTAATAATATTAATAAAACATATTATTAATGATAACTATTATTAATAATTATTATTATTTATAATTATTATTATAATTGATTATCATAAATTAATTTATTCATTATAATTAATGAATTATTATTAATTAATTCGTTTAATTAAATATTATTAATTTAATAAAATTTAAGTAAAAATTAAATATAAATATTTCTTATTATAATATAATATTTAATTTTAAATTTAATAAATAAATAAATGTTTTTATTTATCGTCCATTTATCAAATTATTTATTTATATTATTAATAATTATAAATTTATATATTTACATTTATTTATTTATATTAATATAAATAAATATTAAAGATCATTTGAAATATTACCATGAAAGTCGGAGAAGGGGAAGCGTTTCAGTTTTCGTGACGTTCAGGCCAATTTGCCTTACCGCGCCTATACAAGTTTCACTTCAAAAAATAATTATAACTTCGCAACCGCTCTACAAAAACTTACTATCACTAGCTATATAATATTAATCATTTGAATATATTTTGTGACCATATAACTTAGTTTATTAATCTTTTTCTGGCTTTTGCAATGTAGTGTTGAATAAATAATACAATAAAATGGATATGCTGAGGGTATCCATTAAAGGGAGCAATGTATAACAGTGATTTAGACTGTTTTTTAAATAAATGTGTTTATTTTTCTCACAAAAAATGTTATTTTTCTTACGTACGAGTACACGTTACATAGTTTTATCTACATGACATGTCGCGACCCCCACAGGGGTTACGACCTACATGTTTTGAAACGATGCTTTATTTCATACTGTTGAGATATAGGAACATAATATTTTTTTAGTCCCCTACAACAGAGCAATTGGGTTGCTCGCAAAGTAATTTTGTGTTAAATTCAGTTATAAAATTGCACCAAATGCTTTTGGTAAGTACTTTTTGATATTCTCAATTTCTTCTTAACAAACTCTCGACCCGTATAACCTTGGTTATCATCGATAACAGTTATGGTTTGGTCGTCATTGGTGGTAATCGACCTTTCTGAGCGGACACCATCTTTGAGTGTTGCATGAACAACATGAAATTTTTAAAACCACGTTTGACTACATGACAGCTTGCTGTAGCGTCGTTATTACACGTACATTTTTTTAATTTTTATGGTTTGTTTCGCAGTTTTTCCTTAATGTAGTAAAAAAGCTCCAAGGACAGAAACATATTATTTTATTCTATATCCTACATAAATGACGCAAAAAATAGTCATAAAAATATGAAAAAAAGTTGCTGAACCTTTCATATTTTGAATGTAGTTTGCTACGAAAATTTTGTCCTAGCGATATTTGTATGAGAAATAGGATGCTTCTTTCCGGGAAACCTATTTTTACCATACGTTGAGGGTTAATTTTGTACCCTTTCATTACGTTCTATGCTTATCACTATGCGTATTGGAATGCACGCTTTGTCCTTTTATTAAATGTTAATTAATTGGATTAATTTATACTAAATATTGTCTATGGTATTTGGGAATGAAAAATAGGGATATTGACTGTCCTAATGTCTGTGGTTTTATCGGGAATAAAATAAGACAATTTGACATTATGTCTGTTATTGACATATCTAATATCTACTGTATTTAACAATATTTCTTATAAAGTATTTTTAACTGAACACATTTATGATTTGAAATTACGTCTTTTGTTGACATACATAATATCTACTGCTTTTAACAATATTTCGTATAAAGTACTTTTAATTTAATAAACATTATGATTTGATGTACTGTTTATGGTTGACATATGTTATCTCTACTCTTTTTTACAATATTTCGTATTAAACTCTCGTTACTCTATACGAGAGTTATCAACGAAGTCAAAACGTGATGCCATCGCGTGCAAAATTTAAGGATATTTTCAACCGCGGTTGTAATCGTAAACTCAGGGAAAACTAAATCCCCTTTTATGGTTCTTTTCCCTTTGCTTGTATAAAGGGGGCTTGAATTTTTTTATGTATTCAGTATTGTGTTGCTTACGAAAAGTCGATCTTATGCGCATTCAAATCTCAAAAGCACAAAATATAACTTTTTTAATGTAATAAAAGAGTTATTAATGAGGTCTACCATCAATCTGTCGTCCGAGATACGGAAGACATTAATATCAATAAATCAATGAAAACAAACTTAATTCACGAGAGTGTACGTTATCTTCAGACACATTAAACACGTCTTGGTGATTTTTGTTTTTGATGTATATATTGTGTAGTTTAAAACTTACATTTGATTAGCCTAATCACACCCAAAATTAGTGTTCAAAAATACTTCATTCCCAGTAACTGCAAAACATATTTAGTGCACATCCTTAAACCCAATGACCGGGTCTAACCTCCTTCTACCACATACATACATAACATCACGCCTTTTTTTTTTCTGTCGAGAGACCACTAAACATTCATATCCGACAATCATATTTTCTGTCGAGAGGCCACTAAACATTCATATCCCGACAATCATATTTTCTGTCGAGAGACCACTTAATATTCATATCCCGACAATAATATTTTCTGTCGAGAGACCACTAAAAATTCATATCCCGACAATAATATTGTCTGTCGAGAGACCACTAAACATTCATATCCCGACAATCATATTTTCAGTCAACAGACTACTAAATATTCACATCCCGACAATAATATTTTCCGTCGACAGACCACTAAACATTCATATCCTGACAATCATATTTTATGTCGAGAGACCACTAAACATTGATATCCCGACAATAATATTTTCTGTCGAGAGACCACTAAACATTCATATCCCGACAATAATATTTTCTGTCGAGAGACCACTAAACATTCATATCCCGACAATAATATTGTTTTCTTCTACATCCATACATTTTTATTAAACTCTTGTGCCTCTACTAACAAAATGTAAAATTTGAATAAATATACACGATAAAAAATTGATGTTTGAATTTAAAGAACAAAAACAAACTTAGACTGAGTGTGAAAAAAAGTGATATTTTTGCTTGGTTTTCACTAGGTATATATAGTCATTGATCAAAATTTGAATAATCTACCTAACATATAGGTCAAACAAATATCATTCAAAGAAAATTAAGGCTCATTAAAACATTATTCGACTACGGTCTGTTGTTGAAAGTGACGAGTTTAACAATCTTAACAGACAGAAGAACAATAATCGATTCAATAAAATAATTCAAGATTGCTCACATTTAGCAGTCAGGAACTAGTTCACCTTTCTACAAGTTCCATGTAGGTCTTTCTGGCGAAATATTTTATTCGAAAGTTAAGTTATTAAGTTACAACTAATTATTTGTATAACTCCTACGTAACAAGTTTGTACACATTGGGATAACTGAAAGAGAATTGTGTGATGCTTTATGACTTCTCATATATCCAAGAGTCAAGCTATCAAGTTTTCTCACCGGGATGAATTAAACAAATTTTAATATAGCTTTTTTATTGTATAAGGCTCATCTTGTATTGGGCTGTTAATTTTTTTATATTGTATAAAACTGATAACAATTAATAGTTGGTTAATTAATTATAATTCTAGTTGGTTCTCTTCTTACTTGTCTGATAGAACTCAGAGAGTCAAATTGGGTGATAGTGTATTTGGTGAGCCTCTTTTTGTAAGATTCGGAGTACCTCAAGGTAGTGTTCTGGGACCTATATTGTTCCTGATATATGTCAATCAGTTGTGTAATCTTTCTCTCAGGGGTAAGATTATTACTTTTGCGGACGACACGGTTCTTCTATTCGAGGGCCGAACATGGGATGATGTATTCTTAAAGGCTAACGAAGAATTGCGTGTAGTTAAAGAATGGATGGACTCAAATTTATTGACTCTAAATTCCCAAAAAACTAAATACATCACATTTAGCATATCTACAAGAACTCAAGCACCTACAAATAAAAACATAACACTACACACTTGTTCACCCATGTCTGACTGTAGTTGTGTTTCCTTGGAAAGGGTTGATAGTATAAAGTACCTTGGAGTTTATGTTGACCAGTTCCTTCGTTGGGAGGTCCATATTAACACTTTGAGCGCAAAAATCAGAAAACTAGGATACATATTCCGTATGATTCGAAATGTGCTCAGTGAAAATATTCTTAAAAGTATATACTTCGCCTTATGTCAGTCAGCACTTTCTTACGGTATATCAGTTTGGGGGGGATGCACCTTAACCCAGAAACACATATTACAGGTTTCCCAAAAATTGATTGTGAAAATAATCAATAAACTTCCTGCTCGGTATCCCACGGCGAAGCTTTTCAGAGAGTATCAGGTCCTGAACATAGCCAATTTACATCTCAAATCCATTCTCTGGCACTACCATCGAGAGGAGGGGAAGATGCAAACTCAGCAGACACACATGACACGCATGGCAACTAATGAAATGTTCACCATCCCTAGAGTTAAAACCTCTTTTGCCGAAAGGCAATATGCTTATTTGGCTCCCATTACATACAATGGCGTGCCGACTTCAATAAAAGTAAAGGAAGGAAAACCATTTAGACAGTCGATCGGAGCGTGGTTGTTATTGCGACAAGATTTTGAGTACTTGGGCTTTCAGGATGAATGACGAGTGGAAAGGATTTATGTGAGCTCGTGAGTGTGGGTCTCTTATTATTGTTTTAATTTTGGATGTTATTGTATTTGTGTTTCTGTGTGTTTTTTTTTTTTTTTTTTTTTTTTTTTTTTTTATTCTTATGATTGTGTGCAGTATATTGTGGGATGAATATTTTTGGTCTTTCTGGAGCGATAATGTGTGAGGAGTTGAGTTTCGCAGGGTGTTTCCAGTTGTAGTTGAGTGTCACTGTTTGTCAGGTTGATGAGAGCGTGCAACGGGGTTTTTTGTGTTATCAAAAATCGGAAAGAAGTATCGATTTATTTTTTCATGCTAAATATCCTCAGTGAGATACAGGCAAAGGCCTAGTTTACTGGGGATACGACAAATGAAAGGCAACAAACCCAGATCCATTAAAATTGTATGTCCAAATCAAATTACCTGTTGTTTTTTTCTCAAATTGTGTATATTTCTTGTCATGTGTAATAATAATAATAATAATAATAATAATAATATACTCGTATAAATATTCATTTTTATTTTTGTTTTCAATTTTCCTTTCTTCTTTCTTATGGTACCTTTTAACATATCTGAATTGACAACACGGACATATTGAAGAGCATGGCGTAAAAACAAAACTTCTAATACTTAATCGATCCACCGGGTTTGGGACTATTGGGAGTCGTTAAACAACTCGTAATTGGTCATCGCACGAGTTGGTAATACCATCGTACATAAAGAAACAACAACACATGTATTTCAGTCACATTTTTTTTTATCTTTCTTCATTCATTCGTTTTACATGTCTAAACCATCTCAGAGTACTTTTCGTTTTTCTGTTTTTAAAACATCATCCATAAATTCACATTAATCCTCCTCAGTTACTCCGTTCCGTATATCATACCATACATATATTGTTACCCCATTAATTCTTCTTCACATAATTTGACAGAATGTATTCATCTCCTCGCAGTATTTTTAATCCACCACGTATTACCACAATACGGTTATGGATTTTCATCAAATTACAAATACAAATTATAATACTGTCCTGTTCGAGTATATATGTTTTATGTTAGTACCAATGAGTAAGAATAAGATAAACATTACGTTTATCAAATATAAATTATATCTGTTATTCACTAGAAACGAATCTTAATATGCTTTTTTTATATCTGTTATTCAAATATAAATTATATTTGTTATTCACTTGAAACGAATCTGGATATGCTTTTATTTATTAAACCATTTCAAATACGTCTGGCGAATTTATTGTTTTTTCTTCCGATGAAACAGTTTTTTGTGATTATACTCGTATATATTTGAGGAAAATTCACAAAAAATTAAACCTATGATGAATTTTTAAGAAAAACAAGGATTGCGGTGGAGATTGCATGGTAGATAAGGAGAGGAATATTTTGAGATAAACAATGCTTTTTACATTTATTTTTGTACAGCGATAAGGATACAGGATACATAAGAAAGCTCAATGTATACCGTATAATCGAACCTGACATTATCAATAAGCGACTGAAACTCTTATGTCAGTAATATAACTTGTTTCATTCCTGATTATTTTCCATTTTCTTTTCCTCTCCACCATCCCTTCCTTTTCCTTTGATCAATGATATCTCACTTTATATGAAAAGGAATGTTCGGATGATTGTCCGTCTTTGTGCGATTTGTGGGCATACGCTCACGTATGTGTTCATGGATTTTGTGGGGATAGATAGTCATTTGAATGCTTTTTGCGACTGTAAATTCCTTACCTGGCAGATTGTATTTGCAATAAAAGTGTTAAAAAAATAATAAATCTAAATCTGCTAAGATGACAGTCCACAACAATAGTTGAGTATCAACTTTGTTGTATAGGGGTGAAATGTGGACATGGAAAAAATTAAATGATGTTGCACGAGAAAAATACACTAGGAGACAATGCACGATGGAATACAGAGTAAAAGAGAACTAAAGGTTGATGTGTTGAGTAAGATGAAGAAGAGCACTACGAGATGGTTTGGCCATGTAGAACGAATGAATAAAAAAATACTTAAAAAAACAAACATATGGTGTAAATATTAGTGAAAGACGTGGTAGAATAAAATAGAGAAAATTATGAATGGATCAAGCGAATGATATTTAAAAAGAAGGAAACGTAAGTCAAATAAATCGTTGAATTGTATGAAAATGTGTATGGATGTAGAAGAGGTGAAAGATGTTTATACAGATAAGAAAATCTGGTGCTCTGTCTTCTCTGCCTACCCCGAAAAGGAAATGGCGTGTTGGTATGTATGTATATAACACAACGTTTATTTTTCTTTCTATTTGAAATTTCTCTAATCTTCAAAATAGTTTTTCACTTGAAAGAGCGCAGTATATTTAGTGTCTCGAAAAATCCCAAGTTAATCCCACTACAGACTATCGTCTTGAGCATTACTACCAACTTTAATTACCCCATTTTTCCTTCCAAGGATTTAAATTATAGCCTCTGCCTTACATCATTTTTCTCCTTGGCCACGTTCAAGGATGGAATTGTCCTCAGTTAGGATTTATAGCTCGTCTCCGAACGAGTATGTGTCACAAGGGAGTCCTTTAGATGTTAACAGTGCCAGTGTTTCGGGCACAGCATCTCTGGCAGATCGAAGATTAGGGAAAGTAATGGACCATTTTGAAGTGTGTCGAAAGACGACGTGAAATATTTGACACTGTTCCGTGAAAACTTCTAAATTTCCTTACTTATTGGTCATAAGGTAGAAAAAAGTGCGGTCATGTTTTATTTTTGAATTTTTTTATTATTACATACACGCCATCACGTCGTTTTGCTACTTAGGTAGGTAGAGAGGATAGAACACCAGACTTTCCTATCTCGACAGATATATTCGCCTCTTTCACATTCATCCAACTAAGACTTCCATGACTTTTTTTTTATATTTCCTTATTTCAAAATGCCATTCACTTTATCCCCTCACACATATTTGGACTGTATAATATTTATAGTCCAAATATGTGTGTTATTTGTTTTCTGAATCTTCGTTTACCGCGTCTCCACCCACATTTGCACTGTCTGTTTGTTTTCAAGTTTTTAAAGGAAATAAATATGCATACATTCATATACACCATCACGCTATCTCCCTATCGGGATAGACATAAAGAAGAGAGCGTCAAATTTTCTTATCGCGACACATACATTTCACATCATCTATATCCATACACGGCTCCCACAATTTCTCGTACTCCTTAGTTTTTCTTCTTTCAAAATATCATTCACTTGATCTAACCATACTTTCCTTGATCTTGCCTACCACGCCTTCCACCCACATTTGCACTGTATATTTGTTTTCAAGTTTGTTTTTATCATTTCGTTCCACATGCTCGAACTATTTCCGAGTACTTTGCATTACGTAACTCAACACATCCAACCAAGATCAGAAAGAAAATTATTTTTTCTCGCAAATATTAAGGACAGCTTTGATTGTTCAACAACAAGGGGTTGACAAGTTGTGGAGATTTCTTCGCTGTTTTATTATTATTCGTTTGCTGATTTTTTAAAGTCATATTATATAACATAAAAATCGTAAATTATTGTAAGTATAATATTTACACTTAAGGCATTAACACTGTTGAGCATTAAATACATATATTTTATTATATTTAACTAAAATACTGTTTTTTTTCCAAAATAACGATACGAACCTTACCGGTTTCTAGATCTTTACTTCATCGTCAGGGAAGCTCAAGCAAGACTGATTTATATTTGGGCTGGCACCGACATACTAGACGAAACAAACGGATAAAAATTTGAACCGTGTGGTTAGAGGTGAACGGAGATGACTTCAGCTAGAATCAGTGAAGCTTTGGGAATGTATGTATGTGTTGATCAGGGATTTATCCTGTTGCACTGATTTTGTGATATCAGCTATTTATTTCTGAAATGATTCATACGCAAGAATTTAACATTTGTAATAGACAATATGTGATTTCTCGGTGACAGTGAGTAGCCAATTCGGAATAAATTAGAAGATTCGTTTAGATGGATTTGTATTCACGAAGCCTTTTTTAAGAGACTCTCCTTCTTTCTTATAAATAAATTATCTTCTCCTCCCTTCCTCCACCCCAACCATCCACATTTTTTCCTTTAGTCCAG
Source organism: Odontocerum albicorne (assembly GCA_949825065.1). Lineage (NCBI taxonomy): Eukaryota > Metazoa > Arthropoda > Insecta > Trichoptera > Odontoceridae > Odontocerum > Odontocerum albicorne. The sequence goes on from CATKWJ010001203.1 coordinate 87,841, forward strand.
TGTTTTCCAACGTCTTCTGTGCTATGCCCCACCTAAGCCTTTCTTAAATTCTTATGCCCCCCATTACGTAACGGTGACGCAACAAAGCGATCAAAATACGACTAAACTCTGAACGAGTCAATTTTCGAATTGCCCCCCTTAAAAATCAAATTGCCCCCCTGTGGGGCGTGGGCCCCACGTTGGGAAGAACTGGTCTAGTCTGTTGATGTTAGCCCAAATATAATTAAGTCATGTTAAGGTTCCCCTGATATTCTGAAAAGCGGTAAAACCATACCATTATTTTAACTGGAAAAAAAACGGTATTAAATAAATCAGTAGAATTTGAAATAAATGAATGCTAAAATAATTTTGTTTTGTGTCGATCTTCTTATCCTTAAAAACTCAGAAGGGTTAATCTAAGGTTTAAAGTCATATCAAAGTATTCGTAATTCGAGTATGATAAGTTAAAGTAGTCATAATACTCACAGTACATAAAAACCTCTTGTAACAGAATTTTGATCTTACCGAATTGAAATGATTATTCCGTATTAAAAAGCTGTAAAAATTAAATATTTTACGAATTACTGAAAATAAAGTCCTATGTCTTATTTTTAAACAAGGAAGGCTGATAATGAAAATATAGTCCTATGTCTTACTTTTAAACAAGAAAGGCTGGTAGTGAAAATATAGTCCTATGTCTTACTTTTAAACAAGGAAGGCTGATAATGAAAATATAGTCCTATGTCTTACTTTTAAACAAGGAAGGCTGATAATGAAAATATAGTCCTAAGTCTTACTTTTAAACAAGGAAGGCTGATAATGAAAAAAAATGCAGTAAATAAAAACAGGTAATCAATTTGAGCATTTTTTCATCCATGGAACGCAACATGCATGTTTTTTTTACAATAGGCAACCCACCCAAACTAGGATGATTTGTGCAACCAAATTTAAGCTATTATGCAATTATATGAGCCAATATAATAACACTAATTTAAAAATATTATTCTAGACAATTTAAAGTTTCAACCAACTAAATTTAAAAAAATAACAATCGATCTACATAAGTGGAAAAGTTCCACGAAGAAAGAAGAAATACAACTTTTATTAGATGCGGTATAGATAAAACTTTTAGTAAATAAAATGTGTCTCGTAAAGGACAACCGAAAAATACATGGTCGGGATTTTTCACAAAACCCATTCTGTAAAGGTGACTAGGCACCACGCAGTGGCCCGCCCGCAAACGACACTTCCATCTTGTTCATTCTTATTATATTAAACGATGGTTTTAAAGATATATATTGTAGGATTGATTTATATCTCGAGCCCTTATTCACATCAGTTATATCCCAATCCAACGCCTATCGGTATCATGTTTCATTTTTATTTAAAATATCAGTTATTGGTTTTGAAAAATAGTAGAATATGTAATCAAGACGTGAAACACAATTTTGGAAGTACCTTGGAGGCACAAGATGGTATTGAAATTTACAAAAATAATCACAGAAGTGTTTGTTTTGTAAAACGAAATTGTAGTGTACATGACGTTACAGAAATGGGATTCTTCTTAAGTTAGAGATTAATAAGTATTTGGAAGGACAAGTAAATACAGTCCCTTGTCGGTTTCCGTATTATTGTTAAGGATCAGCCCAGCTAATCTACGCGGCACCCATGTTATATTCGCAATTAATTTGACGTATCAATAAACATAATCATATCCTTTCTGTGCCCTTTCCAAAACTAGAATTTGTATCCTCGGACAGAGGCGGACTTATTTAAAACATTTGATAATGTAATATGTTTTCACACTTCGTAAAGCATCGAAAGCTTTGACAATTTAGTTTATTGAACGGTTAGACCTCGGTCACACAGGAAGGAGCCTCGATTGATGCTTAGAGCTATGTTGCGAGTTAGGCGACATATCCTAGCGAACCAACGTACCGCATACTATCGCAGTAGCCACACTGCACGCTTCGCGCCACGTTGCATGACGATTAGTCATCGAGTGAATCTCCTAGCGAACAGACGTGTTGGTTAATTTACAAGATGGCGGAAGTTTTAATGACAGCTGTGTATAAAAAGGAGCCTTTGTGGAACCCATCGAGCAAATTATCAACATACTTTATTATCCACGTTTATGCTCCAAAAATAAATGTAGAGAAGAACAATTCTTCAGCGAGTCTTATTTTAATTTGAAAGTAATACATTTTTATTTAATTATTATTATTGAAATAAAATCATTATTATTTTAGATAAAAAAATACTCAGTTACAGTTGTAATAAACCAAATATGTGCTTTGTGATTAATATTTCATTGCTAAAATATTTACATATTTTTTTTTTACATCTTTTTCGCCTGTCTGATGTGAAGACCCACTTATTCTTCCATTTGTTTGTGAGTCGACCATAAGGTAACTACGAAAAACTCAACCAGGAATCCTGGTCTCATCTCTTTTTTAAATGTGGTCGATGTCGTTGTTTCTTACAATATCTACGGTTTTACAGATTATTCTTATTTATCATTAAGTATCTGGGTGTTTTTTAAATGAAATTATTAACCATTCAGCAAACTCCCAGTTTGTCATAGCTCCAGTCGACGTTGGTAATAAGTATATTTTTTATGAATTTACTGAAATAGACATTCCACCCCCTTTCAGAGCTTAAGGCAACGAGTGCGCCGGATACAATTCCCATTACTGAATAATCTCATCTATCAGTGAGGCGGGGCGGGGTATAAATAGGGATGCGGAAGAAGAACTAGGGGTATAATGCCATGTTTGAATAAAACAAGACCAATATCATGTAATTTTGTTAAATAAAATTCAAACATTTTACTAACTTATATAGTAGTTCGTAATATTAACATGGGCAGAATATGTATGTTATATGGTTATGGGTAAGTTATGTATTTAATATTTTAATTTGCAGACCTTCATAGCCTAGTTATTGTATTATACTTTCGTTGTATACAGTATAACTTAACGGGACTATTTCTGTGTGGCAATCTCTACCAACTAATCAGAAAGATGTTCAAGAAGCCTTAAGGGGGTATTCTACTCTAGAGGCGTGAATTTCGGGCGATTTTTCAGACTTAATAAAATTAAACAAAAAATATTTTTCCTACATATTTTTTTACAGTTTGTTTATTTATGATTTGAGAATGTACAAAAAAAATTAAAAAAAAAAAAAAATTCAAGATGTTATCAGCTGTTATATCTTGTCGTAAAAAAGGGGTGAGCTGGTAGACATGATTGGAACCCTTTCGTTAATTCGAAATAAAAATATACACAGTTTCTTGATAAAAACTAATGTCGTTATAGTTGGTACCAAAAAAATGGTAAAATGGCGGCTGTATGAAAAAAAAATATAAAAAAAAAAAATATTGAAAAAAAAAATAGTAAAAAATACATTTTTGTATTTTCCAAGATTAAAACGATATCAAAACATTTATCAAAGTTTCATACCAAATTTGAAGGCAACCGGTTGAATAGAATTTGAGATTTTATGTCGACCAGGTCGAAAAAAGTAGTTTCAAGAATAACGCGTTTCAAGTTTGAAGATTAACATATTGTCTGAGTCATTCCGGTGCGGCGTAATTGCTGCCTCATTTATAGCTATAACTTCGTAAATATTGAGAATTTTTTAATTCCCTTTTGAAAACATCTGCTTAAAGGTCTAAATTTTAAGAAAATGCAAAAAAATAAAAAAACAATTTTTTTATATTTCCAACCCTCTTAAGTGACAACCAGACTGGAATCCTTTTTTTTTAAGTTTGAGTTCCAGCGGGATTTGATCTCGCAACGTCCGGACTGGGAGACAGGCGTCTTAGAAACTAGGCCACGAAGGTCGTTACTATGACGTTTGACTTTCACTCGGGAGTTTCAAGTTCAATTACGATGGTACCCAAAATAATTTAACCAGTCTAATAAAAGAGTTCGTTAGGTAACAATACTCGCACGTTCGCACGTCGACCCTTAACCTTACAGGCACAGGTAAACTTCACTTATTTTTACTCAGGCTGCACGAAAATAAAAAGTCAAGTTTCTCATAATGTTTTTAATGTGTTTGAAAAATTATACATGCAAATGCTAAATTAATATATTTCCACTTCCTCGGTAGGTCAAGAAACTCCTGGTGAGGTGGTACAACTTATACACCACTAGTCCATATTTCCACTGGTACTTCTAATGAACCACCAAATAATGCCGAAATACATCCAAGTAAAATTAATTTTTAACCTAAATATTAACTTACCACAATTACTGAAGTCAATTTTATCCCAACACAACTATTTTATATTAAAATTTAATACAAATATATAACGTTTTCTTTTATACGCACAAGTCGGCACACCAAGAACAACTAACTGTCAATATTATTAGAAGCTAAATGATTTTGAACAGGACCAGACCTGCAGCTGTGCGGATAGGAGTCATAAGTATTATATTAAACGAAGTGGTACATACTCTGAGCATTCGTGCAGCAATAGAGAGAGGTTTAATAAGTGGTACATTGCGTATACCATTGTGCAGTACTGCGTCAAAAAAATGTGATACATAACGTGGACCACTAAGCCTGTAAGAGTTAATGAGCGGTACTGTTACCATAACGTACAATTAGGAACCGCGAATGTCTACTCCAGTGGTTCGAAACCTGATGATTTCATTATTCGCGTAAAATATGATATTGCCTCACGGCCAAGCTCTTCAATATATATAATTCAAATCATCAGTTGGGATATGTTGAAACGTTTTTATTATTATTGTTTAGTTTTTTTTCATTTTTGTGTCATAATTGATATCAAACGACCTTTTTGATTAAGTTTATAAGACATCTGTCTTCTAACTCAGGAGTTGAGAGTTTGGTTTCCGATTGGTGCCCGGATTTTTTTTTTGTCAAATGAAGACTGTAGTCTGATTTTCACTTAAGGATTTTTAAACATGTTTTGGGTTGATTATAATAAATTATAATAAATTGCCACAAAATAATAAATTGTTCAGGTTATACGGTATACGACGAAACTATTACACAACAGTATAAGAAATATTTTTGGTATCTGTCAACTGTCTATCTCCATGCGACAATCAAAGTACTCAACTTTGTGGGCAAGTATTTTTGGTATCTGTCAACTGTCTATCTCCATGCGACAATCAAAGTACTCAACTTTGTGGGCAAGTATTTTGGGTATCTGTCAACTGTCTTATCTCCATGCGACAATCAAAGTACTCAACTTTGTGGGCAAGTATTTTTGGTATCTGTCAACTGTCTATCTCCATGCGACAATCAAAGTACTCAACTTTGTGGGAAAGTATTTTAACCGGGAATTTCGGTTTGATTCCGAATGGTATATATAACAATTGTATTGAAATAGATCTCAACCATTTTTTTCATAATAAAACTCACGCAATTGTCGCCTCTCCGTGTATTGTGTATTGTCAACATATGTTTTATTCTGACGTTTGACCAGTTGTTTTCTCCGTCCAATGGTTCTTAACCAGAAGACTCGATTAACGCGTTATGAAAATCAGCAGAATATGTGGTTGTCGATGTATAATATAATAAGAAATGTATTTATGAAGCATACATTTGAGCTGCAAAGTGTTAAGTAGGGTGAAAAACAGTGGCTTGGTGTGATTAGGATATGTTGAATGAATAGATGACGAAATAGTTATTAAAAAAACATAAATGCAATCCAAACTGTTAAAATATTGAGAAATGTGCGACTGAATTCAGTGAATGAAATTAAAATAAAAAGAAAGTGTCTAAGAAGATGTGTGGATCATTACCCTCGAGCTGGCAGACAGACGTCTTATGAATAAGGCCACGGTAGTCGTCGAGGCGTTTTGTCGCGATAATATGTGTCTTTCGATGGCGTGATGATTCATGTGTATGTCGTACAAATGTGGTAATAAAAATATGTGCATGTCTTACAATTATATGTATGTATGTTTTACAATGGCGGGATGATACATGTGTATGTCTTATAATGGCGTGATGGTATGGGTGTATGTCGTACAATTGTGTAGTAATATATGTGCATGTCTTACAAATATAATACTTTACAATGATATGTATGTATGTTTTACAATGGTAGGATGATGCATGTGTATACCTTACAATGGCGTGATAATATGTGTGTATGTCTTACAATGACGTGATGATAAATGTATATGTTTTATAGTGGGTTAATGATATGTGTGTGTGTTTATTTATTTTTTCAAAACAGGCTTAGCCCAATAACTTTGAAAAATACAAGAATTTTTTGGAGTGTTGTACAGCGGAGTTTGGTTTATGATATGGTGCCGACATTTTGAAAATGTTCCAGTTTTCATCTTGAGGGCTTATTTGTAATCAATTTTGCCACAAGCTGATTTATTGCGTGTAGTTGTTACGGTGAGTGAACCTTTATATGGTGAAGTTGATAGTTGTTAATAGTTGATGTAAACTGCAAAATTTTTGAAACATCGGCATCGTACAGCTAAATAGGCATATTGTCCAAAAGCAATATGCCTATTTAGCACCCATGACATCCAATGGGGTGCTGAATTCAATAATGGCAAAGGGAGGAAAACAATTTAGGCAGTCGATCGGAGCGTGGCTGTTATTTGCGACAGGGGACTTGCAAGAGGGATTACTTGTAGCAAAGGTTTGTGCGAGTTCTTGAGTGTGGCATTTTTTGTTATTTATTTTATGATTATATGTTGTGGGATGGACGTTTTGGTCTGTCTAGAGTGATGAAGTGTGAGGGGTTTAATTCGTTTGATGTATACATATGTAATTGAGTGTCACTGTTTGTCAGGTTGATGAGAATGTGCAACGGGGTTTTATATAATAAAAAATCGGAAAGAAGTATCGATTTATTTATTCGTGCTATGCTATATGTCTTCAGTGAGATACAGGCAAAAACATAGGTTACTGGGGACACGACAAATTAAAGGCAACAAACCCAGATCAATTAAAATTGTGTGTCCAAATGAAATTACCCGTTGTTTGTGTAAAATAAATAAATAAGAATAAAAAAATAAAAAATAAACCAAAGTACGAGGTACCCTACTTCGAAACACCCTATACAATTGTGTCAAAATATTGTCTATCAATCGTGCTCTTTAGAATGTTTTCTTAATTAATTTTGATATATTGAAAAGTACCACACGAATAAATTAATTATAATTATTGAATTAAACGAATTCTTCTCTTACGCATTGAAGTATCGACTTCTTTGTTTAACACACTCGTATATGACAGCTTATAGAAGGTTATAACATAATGTTAGGGGGTAGCAGGGAATGAGAGTTCTTATTCCAGGCGACGTGGTCCAACCCCACATAGGGTAAGTGGGAGTAATAAAGGAAAAGATAGATAGAAAATAAATTATTCGTTCAATTAACCGAACTGAATTGGAAATGTCAAATTCAAACCTACAACTCAGACGCCCTTGAAATCACTCAATTTTCAATCAGAATGTATTAATCCACCCCTAATTGAAGTATTAATGTTTACCCCCGGGGGTTCTGGGTGAGTACTTGGAAAGGACTAACATAAGGATACGGAATTAAGATATTCAACGGATGCGCAATCAAATTTACGTGAAGTAAAACAATTAGAAGGAATTAAATTAAGGATATGGAACTCCTGAATCCTCCAAACAAGAAAAAGTCGAGAACATAGTGAAATAATTAAATTTACACCAAATATTTGCGAACTTGATTGAAAATGGCATTAAAAGTGAAAGGGTTAAGGACACAAAGTTTAAAGCAATTGTATCGGAATCGATGACTCACTACAGTAGAATTTTACTGTTGCAGTTGGTCAAAGACAAGGATGCCCCTTCACACCAATTCCCTTAACCATAATCAAAAATCACTTCTTCCTCCTAGCTTCATCCCATTTAGTGAGGCCGCCAGCTTTTCGAAAATCTCTACGCAGACTGAATTTCTCTAGTCACTATAGTAATTTTACTGTTATTTCATAATTTACAATTTTCTTTCTATATATTACAACCTAGAAGACTGGAAATCTGTTTCAACCAACCAAAAAGACGGTGAAAAGATTTTATTAAAAACCAGACTAAACTTTATCTAAAATAATCTAAGATCGAACCCGCAACCCTCGATTGGAAAACAGATGTTTAGCAAAATACGATACCATTTCCATTGCAAGTGCTCTACATGTTGATTGTAAGCAACATTATAATGTATTGCTATACAATTTGATCACTTATCTTATCCTGAATACATTTCTGAAAGATGATTATTTTATCTCGGTATCTCACCTAACATGCTTGAATTCTTAATAAAGTTATCATTAATAACCCCGATATATTGGCTAAGATTGGTTTTCAATAATAATTTGCTAACGAAAGCTGCATGCTGTCAATTGTAATCTTATCCGACATTTTTTTTAACCGTAACTTTTGACTGGGACACTTGATTCCATTTAATGTTATGTTTATTTTTTGTAATTTTGTACTTTTGGTTTTTCATCACTCTTTAGAGAGTTTAGTTTTCTTAAGAAATTTAATACATTTTGCTTTCTTCTTTATTGTATTCAAGTATTTTTTCAGTGTTGTTGCACTGTATAGTTAGTTATATATGTGATGCGTCGTGTTTTTTTAATTTTTTTTAATATGTTGATATATAATCAGATTTTTTTAGCAAACGTCGCTATGATTTGTTTAAGTCATTTAATTGTCGGGTATCTTTAAAAAAAAAAGAAATAGAAAAATAATAAAATAAAAATTAATGATTACTCTGTTTTCCAAACCTGGGTGTTTCAAGCGTAATTACTGACGGTACTTAGATATCTTAAAAAATGGGTTTAATCTAGTTTTATCTGCAGGCTTCTTTTACCCGTTTTTGGTTGGTTAGAATTGAAAGCTATAAGGCAATACACCTGCCAGGTGCTACTGTATTAAAAAAGTATAATATAATACAAAACAATAAAACTGTTTTTTATAATTTAGTGTTCAACACCTAACGATTGCTAACGGTGCATTTTAAAACTATATTTTTATTATGTTTAATCAAAACATTATATTTAATATTCGTCTAATTACATTTAGTTTTTCGCTTTGGATATTTCAATAGTTTTGCCTTAAGAAATATCCTTAGAAAAGTTGCCCATTCTTTAATTGTCAGATTTCTCGCTTGTTATAAATTAAAAGTCTTTTCAAGAATATGTAATAAAATCCACTAAGTCAGTTTCACGAGTTGTTTTGCGTTTATCATTTTCTGAAAAGATAAAGGTAATTTAATTTAAGACTTATCCATTCTTTGGTTTCAGTAAAAAGAAATGAATTTTTTTCAATTTAATATTAAAATTTCCTTTACTATTGCCCAGAATGTATATAAAAGGAATTATTATGAATTTATTTAATATTCTAGGAAGCGCTATTCAATTACAATATTAAGCTCGTTTATAAGTTAAAATTCAATAGCTTCGTAATATTTACAATATGTAAAAGAGTAAATAGTTATTAAATATACAGTTGAAATAACTTAACCCAATTTATTAGAAACCTTAATATTCGACTCTGCTTTGGAAATATTTTCCTGGCTCCATCAAATATACATTTTAAGTATTCCAGTCTTATTGATATCTATGAATAAACTCAAGAAGCATTATTAATTGTTTTGGTAAAATCCTTTATAAAAAAAAAATTATTTAACACTCAAACGTGAAAAAAATATCAACATAATACACTTAAATTTAAGTACTATAATATACCTCTTTCGCTTTACTGTTTGCCAATGCTTTTGATAAGCAAAACATACCTATTACATTTATTCAAGTTTATTGTGCAGATTTTTTTTCACTTTTCATTCGGTTTCATAAAGAATTATTAATCTTTTAATATTCCTCGTCCTTAACTCCATACAATTCCATATTTTCGTTAAGAATTGTGTTTATTTTTTCTCAAACATAAATTATTTTATATTCTTAGTTAAGGGCATGGTCATGAATAATGATTATAGATATGACAGAAAAGCTGGATGACTGACGAAAATTGCTGTAAAACGAATAATCCGCGAGACGAATTTGCATTAAAGGGTTGAAATAAAAAAAAATTGTAAAAAAGGTTATTCATAATGTTGATGACTGTTAATAAGTGGGATGTTCCGAAAATAATGGATACCCATTTAAAAGGGATGCCCCGAAAATAATGGAAGAGTACTTAGCAAGCTTGCTCCATTTATTGTAAGACTTAATATATCAATATTACTTTATTTACGGTAATTTTACATTCATATAAATACGAAAAATCTCTTGCGGGGTAGGCAGACAGGAGAGCACTTGCGGGGTAGACAGACAGAAGAGCTATTGCCGGGTAGGCAGACATAAGAGCTCTTGCGGGGTAGGCAGACAGAAAATTTCTTGCGGGGTAGGTAGACAGAAGAGCTCTTGCAGAGTAGGCAGATAGAAGAGTTCTCGCGGGGTAGTTGGACAGAAGAGCTCTTGCGGGGTAGGCAGACAGAAGAGCTTTTCATAATTATCTATCCAAGCACACAGATTTCACCTCCTCCACATGCATATATCTGGCAATACAAAATATTTTACTCCTTCTATCTTCTTACAAAATCTAATCTAATTAAATCAGTCACTAATCATACACTGTATAATTAATTTTCACTCCCCGTTAATACTTTCGTATCAACAGTGTTTTTGAAGAAATTTGTATTTTGGTATCAAATTCTCTTCAACGTTCTTTTTTTCTCCCTACTTAACAAAACATCAAGTTTAAGTTCATGTGCCTTGTTTTTTCAACATTTTTGAATTCGATAAAATAATAGACAATAAGAAAACAGTGTTGATTTCTACTTTTTTCTACAATAAAAAACCTATTTTATGCTCCCAAACCAAAATCCGATTCCTAAACAATGGTTCAACACTGACAAAATAATACGAACAAATAAAATACAGATTTGAATATAGAGAGCACGAAACTTTTTATACTTTTATGTCAAATAAACGTATCTCTTTAATTTTTTTGAATTTGTATGTACTTGTCTTCGACGTTTCGTCTTTCTATTTTTCGTTTTCTCTTGTATAGTTTTTCTCTCACAGTTCAGGTATTTATTATCCATGATACAGCCTCAGTCCTCTTTGGAATAAATATAATGGAAATTCTTAACCACACACGATGTGATTGTCAATCTGAAAGTAGTACAACTGGAAATCAAATGATGACGTCTTTGAGAAGAGCTAACTGCTGAAGTATGAAGATCCTGGTGTCACCTGCTCGTCTGCGTTGATCTGGACAAGTAACTGGCACACAGACTCCCAAGAAATATACTATTTAGTGAGCTGACGGAAGACGGAAAAAGGCACTGTGGATAGCGCAAGAAATACATACAAGGACGTACTGCACGAGAAGCTAAAATAACATTAATGTTCAACACAAGTGGGAGCAAACAGCAGCAGGATCGAGCCAAATAGCATAAAATTATTGCTAGTTATCAGGGACCCAATGAAGACAGAATACGCAGATAAGCTGCAAGTAGTAAAGCTTCTTTTCCTAAATGTAACAGTAACATATGTTTACGGCACCGGTACAAAGTACAGTAGAAGTAGGTGAATGGCTGCTGCGCAATGCTCGGAGATTTCGGCTCACAGTGAAAAGGTCGGTGAAAAGTAGCAGGGTGAAGAGATTCCTCTTTAGTAGGTAGTAGATGGTCGCAAGTAAAATGCAGTAGACTGGAGTGAACTGAGAATATATTTTTTTGACTTTTGGGCTCCCTATGTGCGGCCAATCGCTCATCGCAAGCGCCTGTTTTCGCCTGTGCATGCCGTCATTACTTGCGAAATTTCACAATTCACGCAAGTTTTTCGCATGCATAGGCCGGCCGACTTTTGATATTGTCTGGCGATGGCCGCGCATAAGGAACATTTCAGTTACGGTCGTGACACAGCACGGACCTCGACAAACATAAAAATATCATATAAAACATTAACATGTAACCAAAAATAAAAAAAATACCAAATAACAAGGAAATATATCAATCATATTTTATCTTCTCCCTGGCTCCATCCCAACTCATTGTCTGCGAAGACTTTTGGGGTCAGCTCTCCTCGTCCTCAGGTTATATGGTCTTCTGTCCCGGACTACGTCCCCCAGGCCGTGCCTGTGCCTCAGGTTATCTTTTTGCACCACCCATGAATTCTTTGGTCTTCCTCTAGTTGTCATTCGAGGAAGATCAGTGGAGATTGCCTGGTTCACAATGTGATCGAGTGCTCTGCGTCCAACGTGCCCATACCATGTCAATCGCCTCTCCTCCATCTTACTGTTGATGTCTTTAACACCTAAGCTTCCACGAATGCGTGACCTTTTTATTTTGTCTCTTAGGGACACACCAGCTGACCATCTTAATATGCGCATTTCAGCAGTTTCTAGTTGCTTGGAGTAAGAGTTATACATCGTCCAGCATTCGGAGCCATATAGGAGTGCGGGTCTGACAATCGTTTGGTATACTTTTCCTTTTAACTTTACTGGCATTTTCGGATCACATAGAACTCCCGTCATTGATCTAAACTTCATCCATCCCACACTAATTCTATATGTTACATCTGCTGCATATCCTCCATCGCTATGGATGAGTGACCCAAGATACTTAAAGGAGTCACAATTTGGTAATGTTTCTCCATCCATTTGCATTACGGGAGTGACAGCATTTGTGTTCTCGAATCAATCATATTTTATGGTCTATAAAAATTGACGTACATAGTCATCTCCGGTGAGAGACATTGTGGATTTTTCTCAATCCATCTCTCTGTTTCAAACGTCGAAAGAAAAACACTTAAATATAGTTAAATTGCGTACTTCACTTGGTCGGTTCATTACATATTAAAAAAACGGTTGAGAGATTTTTGATACAAATTAGAAATACACTGATCACGTATTATAACTATCTGGGGATTTTTTTTCTTTAGTTATAATCCTGCCCTTTTGTCTTTTTGAAAATTTTGTTGTGGTTTGTTTAATTTATAAACTAAGAATAAACATATTTAACATTACAACTTGAAGTTTGGGAAGATATCTATTTATTTCATAATTCTAACGAGTCAATATCAACTTGTTAACGATATCTGTACTTTATAATAAATCCATTAACTTAAGAACCCAATAATTGAGGAACTTAATGTCAGGTTTCGCGGATATTTTTAATGTAGTTGTCGTTAAGTTTAGAAGAGTCCTTCTCCGGCATTTTGTCAAGCTATGTCCAAGTTGGTTGCTTACTATAAGATAATTTAACTATTGTAGTTGATCTAAGACCTATTTCACCGATAATGTTTACATTTTATCCACGGATTTTTTCTTCTTTCCTGTAGTTCTATACTATTATGTGCGTTAGGCTTTTCGACTCATCTCACCAAAGATTAAATTTCTTTTGTCGTATTTATTGTATAACAAGTAGAGGAATTTAAATGCTGGAATCTGTTTAGAAGGTTCACAAAACTTTTAGGTGACTTTCAACATTGCAAGTGCTCCGAAGACATGTATTGGAGTACTTTACGATTTAGCCACCTAACTATTTTATCCATTTGAAGACTGTTGAAAGAGTCTATAATAAATATCTGACACATATAACTTTCATCTCGGCATACCACCTGATATGCTTGACTATGATCTCTTATTGAATTACGAACATTTACACCATTTCCTTGTAGGGATAGATATGGTAGAAGGGACAGCGTGCATGACTTTCCTATCTCAACACACATCCAAAGCTTCTTCTACATCCATATATATTTCCATACAACTTCTACCACTCCTCTGACTTTTGACGTTTCCTTCTTTCTTATTATTCACTTGATCCAATCATGATTTCCTTGGTTTCCCTCTATTCCACCTTCCATTCATATTTGCGCTGTACATTTGTTTTGTTAGTCTTTATTTACTCATTTGTTCTACATACGTCTTATTTATCTTACTCAACACATCAGTCTGAAGTTAACATTCATCCCGAATAACTTCATTCCGTCTTCTGTCATACATTGTCATTGTGTATTCTTCTTAGTGGACGCATTTCTATAGCATTTATTCGGTGCCTTGCACCTATCCGAGTCATAGTATAACATCTTTCAAGGAATCTTTTTCATATTCAGCCAGCAAATGCTGGAATGAGTTGTCCTGTGGATAATTGTATCTTTAGAAATGCTCTGAAATGTTATCTTTTAAATGGTTAGTTATTTTGTTGTGATATGAACTCTTGATTGCTTTTCATTTTTTTGCTGGCGGTGAATCGAGTGTTGTATGCCCGTTCTTTTATCATTAAGTTTTATATAGATTATTTATTTTTATTTTTCGTATTGTGTTTTTTATGCATGCACATCTTTTCTATTTGTGATTTTATTTTGGTAACTTTGGACTACTATCAACTTTTTTCTTATATCGCTGACAGTTACTCTGAGGTGGTATCTGTAGGTTTGCTTTTTTACCATTTATAAAGTTCTGTTTTTGTCTTAATCTACATGCACAAGGGTGTGAACTGAAAAACATCTGATGCTCTCGCCACTGGACTCGTCCTAGATTGATTAGGTGTATAATTTAATAGCTTTTAGACCAGACCTTTTAATAGCTTTTCTCTGAAATGTGTTTTCTGCTATTTATCTTGAGATATATAAACGATTTCATCGTTCGTACTATGTTGTCTTCAATAACCATATACTTGCATTTATGTATATATATATTATTTATTGAATTACCTCTGACTTATTAAATACTCTAAAAGGATAATATTCGATTTTTCTATATAAGGTTCTCCACAAAATCGTAGATTATCTAAAAATATTGAATTAAATTGTTGGTTTTGACACTTCTGCTAGATATACAAGGAATGTTTTATAATTCAAGTGTGCAAGATGGTTCATAATGACAGCCACGTGGTGAAATTTTGACATTTGTAAACGTGCTACAATTAGGTAATTCCTTGTTTTTCTCAAGAGGGTGACTCGTTTATAAAAATAAGCCACCTAATCAACCTTGATTGGTTTTTTTCATTTACATTTTATACTAATTATTTTTTTTGAATTTTAATTTCGTTCGTTCTTGAAAGATACGCTCAAACAGAGATTGTTTATTGGCCTTTCCAGTTTACCGCTCCTCTTTCTTTACGTTGTCCTTTACTGTCCATGCAGTGAGACTCTGGAATCAGTTACAAACCAATATAAAACTCGCTCCGTCCTTGGCATGCTTTCAGAAGCGACTGAAAAACCTCTTAATTTCTAGTCAGTAAAATAACGTGTTTCATTCCTGATTTTTCTTTTCCTTTCCTCTCCACCGTCCTTTCCTTTCCTTTTGATTGATGATATCTCACTTTATATGAAAAATAATGTTCGGGTGACTGTCCGTCTTTGCGGGGTTCGTGGGCATGTGCTCACGTATATGTTTATGGATTTCGTGGGGATGGATAGTCATTTGAATGATTTATGCGACCACGTAACTTGCTTCATTTACTTTTATCTGGTTGGTTGGAAGAGATTGCCGCCTGGCAATAAGCCCGCCAGATTGTATTTGCAACAAAAGTGTTAAATAAATAAATAAATAATAAAGATGTTTTTTTACTACTGAAAATCTTGTGCTGTTGGTCGTAATCGATTATTATTATTAATTTCTGTGTTGCTGTGTTACGCATTGGTAATATCATGCGCCTTATTTATTCTGAACCTTGTTGATTTTTCGAAGAGATATTCTATTATATCTCCAATTAAGTGACGACCTCTGAGGCCTAGTTGGTAGGACGTTTGTCTCCCAACCCAGAGGCTGCAGGTTACAGGAACCAATATTTTTAAAGAAGGATTACTGTCTATGTTCTATGTTCACTGAAGGCTACTTGAACATCTTTTGAATTGGTTGGAAGATATTGTCTTTTGGTAACAAACCCACCAGGTTGTAATGTATAAAATGCAAGTGTAATATAATAACAATGTTTTGATGATTTGTCCACGATTCTAACGAATGTTTTTTTCGATTAGACGAGTAGAAACTCTCCTTTGTATACAAACACATCACTCCACATTTTATCATCCAAGATATATCAAATGTGCATGCCAAAATGTCATCGAAAATTTTGACAAAAAGTGGACATCTCCAAGAGGTGAACTTTTGACGGATATTGTTTTTGTGTTTAAATGTCATACATTATACTTTAATGACCAATAAAAAGTTTTTTGAAATCAAATCAAATTTTGTGTTTTATTCAAGAATTAAATAAACCGCTCAATTCGAAAGACTTTTTACATAGAGCCCATTTTAAAAACTCGTTGTCTCTGGTAAGAGGTACATAGGATGTAGCGCCACTGGTTAGGAAGAGGTGGGTTACATAAAAAAAATCAACGGAATACGCAATAAATGAGTTTTTTTAAACCATGTTATATATTCACCTTTTGTTACAATTTGTTATTTTATCGTCTGAAGCCACATTATAATGAACATTGAGAAACGTTGAGCAATACACATCAAATTGATATCCCGCAGTCGGACTATACAGTTAAAAGAAACTCAGAGGAGAATTGCGAAAAAAAGTGGAATAATGGAATTTAAAATGATATTGGCAAATCTTTGAATGTTCTACAGGGAATTTCGGTATTAAACTACGCCAGAAACGTGCGAAAATCTTTTGAATAATTCAAATCCGATGGTATTAAAATGGTGTTTCAAGTGTGGGGGAGGGGTGAGATATCAAAAAACCATTCAGGATTCGCGATAAAACTGGAAAAACTTTGTTTCAATCTTTGCTAGTTTTTTTTTTCAGGTCAGTGGCAGATCGTGTAAAATATTTTTTATAGAAAGCCAATAAACTTAAACCTTTTCTGACAATATTCTTGATCAAAAAAATAGTACACAATATAATTTATAACACCAAAGGTCTCTGCTTTATATTTGAATAACTCCATATCATCATCATCATCACCAGCTTATTCATCCACTGCAGAATTATGACCTCTCTAATTTATTGTCCTTTGTGCATTGCTGCCACGTAACGCTGTTTGCTTACATATTTCGTCCACCAAACATGCATTTGGTCTTTTTACACTTATACAAATTCATATATACTGTCACGCCGTTTTCCTACCGGGGTAATGAGAGAGGATAAAGGACCAAACTCGTTTCACATATATGCACCTCTTATATAGCTCATATGATTTATCTTATTTTTTACTTTTCCTTATTTAAAAATATCATTCCCTTGATCTGACCAGGTTTGTTTTTTAAAGTCTCCCTCTACTACGCCTTCCATTCAAATTTGCATTATTTATTCGTTTGTTAGTATTTCAACTCAGAATGTCTGTTTATCTTACTTAACATGACAGTCTTAAGTTCACATTCAAGCCTAGTAGTAAATTCATTCCGTATTATGTCATACATTTTCCACCGTGTATTTTTCTTCGTAGACGCATTTCTACAGTTTTTAATAGGTTCTTTTCCATGTTTTATTAAATCTTCGTTTCACTCTCATATCCCAAGGAATCCCAGACCAAGGAAATTATGGTTGGCTCAGATGAATGATATTTTGAAAGAAGGAAAAATAAGAAGTAAAAGAAAAGTTAGGAGATGTATTAGAAAGTTGTATGAATGTGGAAGAGGCGAAAAATACATGTCGAGATATAAAAGTCTTGCGTTCCTTGTGATGCTTTGTATATATGTAGGTTTTTGTTCACATTTTTAATAATATATGAAAAAAATGTTGAATGGAAAGTTCAGCATTGAAAATCATAACCACCTGTCGCCCCTGGATTCTTGTCGGACCACAATCGAAGGCACGGGAATAAAACTACTAAAACTCTTTATAGCTAACGCTTTATAACCTAATGTATGTACTCTGTTCTACCAAGGGTAGCCGGAGGCTGGGCTTTCAGCCCTAAGGTCTCATGATCTGTGCTTCTTAAGCTTTTCAGAATTGTCTTCCAATATCATGTTAATGAGATACCTTATCGTTGCTCTTGAAGTTTTATAAAAAATGTACTTATAAAAACTGTATCGGATGTATCAAGATTAATATATTTTGTTTCTGTTTTTAAATTGTGTTGTAATAAAATGTTTTAATATGAAGTTATCGAATTTTGGCATTATTATGGATCAGACGGCTTGGAACAAAATAAACAAGATTAAGCCATGTGATTGATTAACAGGCTTCAAATTGACGAATAATGCAAGAAGAAACCCGGCCAAAATCGTATTTACGTTACTCTACATGTAACGACTTAAGCGGTTAGGCCGGTATACTTGTAGCATGTATAGGACCATATATCAAATATGTGTATATATTCGTATTGTATTTTACTATCGTAGTAAACAATACAATCTGGTGGTCTTATATTCATGTGGCAATCTCTTCCAACCAGCTATAAACATGTTAGAAAAAAAATCAGAAAGGAACCCTTATTAAAAAAACTTTCGTTTTATCGGAATATGAACCCGCAACCTCCGGATTGGGAGACAGGCGTCTTACCAACTAGGCCACGGAGGTTGTTTGATGCCTAATGAACTAAAACATGTTTTATACTAAACTTTTGTACCGTGTTGTTAAAATTAAATCTCTTAACTCAGCTATCACCAATAGTCATTGGAGTCACGTCAGAATCTCCAAAGATTAAACAGCAACCTTCCCCCTATTATAGTCTTTATAAACTGGTGCTATACAACATTGTTTATTAAAAAAATCGTAATAATACAGCTATTTTTTATTTAATCATTGTTGCTACAATTTTTTTATCTTTAATATAAAATTATACATATAGATCTCGAATCCACTTGCCAGCAGTTCAATATAATTCATTGATTGAATACAAAACAATTTAAATCTACCAAAAATAAAGTAGAGGGAAATTTAATTAATCTGTTTTTGTTTTACACTTTTATTGTAATTATAATCTGGCGGGCTTATTTCCAGGCGGCGATCTCTTCCAACAAACCAGACAAAAGTAAATTAAGCAAGTTACATGGTCGCAAAAATCATTCAAATGACTATCCATCCCCACGAAATCCATTAAAATATACTTGAGCATATGCCCATAAACCCAACAAATACGGACAATCACCCGAACATTCCTTTTCATATAAAGTAATATATCGTCAATCAAAGGTAAAGGTAGAGATGGTGGAGAGGAAAGGAAAAAAAATCGGGAATGAAACACGTTACTTAACTGACTAGAAATTAAGAGTTTTTCTAGTCACTTCTTAAAGCATGCCAAGGACGGAGCGAGTCTTATATTGGTTTGTAACTGATTCCAGAGTCTCACTGCATGGACAGTAAAGGACGACGTAAAAAAAGAGGAGCGGTGAACTGGAAAGGCCAATAAACAATATTTGTTTTCCTAAAAACAAAGAAAATTGCATATACTTACGAAAATTTGCTAACATGGTCTATAGTTTTATATGATATTTTTCGATAGTCTGTCAAGATATAAAAGTAGCCTCATTGCAGATTTGATGAAGTATTGAATTGGTATTATACTATTCTTTTCCCAGAATGTTAAATATATATGGTGAGGTATGGTCAGCTGACTAGAGATGCACCAGTATCGTGTGATCAGCTGTCTATATTGTTAAATTTCTATATTTTTGTAACTCTTATGGACTCGTGTACTTACTTAATTATTAATGTATTTTTAAGTTTTTGTTGTATTGATGTGTCTTTTTATTTGGTTTTGTCGAATTGTTTTAATTTTCTTTTTTTAATTTTAAGATTATTTTGTGAACGTAGAACAAACAATTTTTTTTCTCAATAATTTTATAAGGCATATTATACCGTTCATAAAAAAATGAAGTATTTAATTGATTTTAAAACTGATTTCAGAAATAACAAAAAAAATCATAATTCGATCGCGCACCACAGTTTGTATAACTCTGCTTAAGACTACGTATGAAGGTTGGTCGAAAAGTTCAGTGAATATTATTATAGCGATCTTATATCCACCTCAAATGAGAATTGAAAGAAATCGAAATGAGCACCAACACAATGTGTGTGGGGGGGGGGGGGAATGTTTGTTTTTCAATTTTGAAGCGTCCATTTGGAATTACGAAATATTTCCTACTTTCCCTTGTTGATTTCCTTACATTTACGATTTCTGAGTACAGTGGTGTAACATTATACAAGATTCCTTATTTTATTATTTAGTTATTTTTTAGAATTGAATCATCTCGTGCGGCTTTTAATAAAATGAGAAGCGTATTCTGCGATGATAATCTAAACTTGAAACATCGATAACGATTAGTCAAATGCTATGTTTGGTCAGTGTTATTGTATGGAGTGGAATCATGGACACTCAAATTTGGTAGTATGAACCGAATGGAAGCATTCGAAATGTGGGATTTAAAATGGATTCTGTCAACTATTTTATTTGGTTCGTCTATCTTATACGACACCTTCATATTCTTTGTTTTTGCATTCAACTTTCTATGTGGTCACCTGCTTCTACAACCTTTCGTTATTCCTTCTGGTTAATATTTTCTTCCTGCGTGTTGTCGAAAGTCCTTTGATAATCTCTAATTTATTGATGATATAGATGTAAGTGCGTCTCGCGGTCCATGGGATACGGTGTATCTACCTTCAACATCACATTCTCTCTCATCATCTAGGTTTCCCCATATCCTCCATATGGCGCTAAGGAGAAGACTAGAAATTTAACTGAAGCGATTTTAGTCTTCCAAGAAAATACTGGTTTGTAAAGGTACATACATACATACACACCATTACGCTATTTCCCGGTCGGGGTAGACAAAGAGAGCAGAGTGCAATACTTTCCTAACTCGATACACATTCTAAGCCTTTTCTACATCCATACACCTTCTCATACTATCTCTACGATTTATCTGACTTTCTACTCTCCTTCTTTCAGAATATCATTCAATTGATTCAACCATACTTTCCTTGGTATTCCTTTCATACCCCACAATCATCTGCACTGTATATCTTTCTTCATTCCTTCGTTTTACATACCCCAAACCATCTTAACGTCTCCTATTCATCTTACTTAACACATCAGCTTTAAGTTCACATTCATCCCTTATCACTTCATTCCGTATTCTGTTACACATTGTCCTTGAATCCGGTAGAGTTATAACTTTACAAAAGTGGAATAAACAGTGTTTGATAAAACAAATTACAATTACGTATTTGATAACTTGGAGATATAAGTATGTTTAAGGTTGTGAATGCAGGGAGTGAGTGTTTCAGTTAATTGTTTTAGTATTTAGGACGAAAATATAAAATTTGTGATACAAGAATGAGATTACTTTTCCACAAGCCTTGTCAAGTGTTTTCTATATTTAAGAAATGGATTCCCATCATGGATATGAAGAACGTTACTTATACTCTATGTTACATTTTGCCTTTTTATTAAAACGATGTCAATTATATTGTGTTCTGTTATGAATAGTTAAATTTAAAAAAATACTGTGTGTAAACATTTTATGAATTGGAAAACAATGTTTGAACGAATATATCTGGGTTACATAATACTTTATTGTGATAGAATGTGGACAGTACTGTCCAAGTTTTCGAATATGGCTGAATCGACTGAGGAATGAGTAACATATAATGTTTTTATCTCCATATATTGTACATTGTTTGTACCATTTTAACGATTATATAACTCTCGTATTGAGTATGATTATACTGGGGAACAATTTTGTTTTTTTTTTGCTTCTCAAACAAACGTGATTATAATTAAGCATACACTACGTTACAAAAATATGTATTTTTTATTATCATGGCACGTCAGAATTCCGAGAAATACCTAAATAACTGTTAATTAAATCTAATACTGGCAACACCGTAACCGCATTGCACAACTGGCATTTAACATTCATTACATGTTATGTCCAAGTGGTGTTCATAGGTATTGTGGGATTTAAGCGAGAAACTTTGTGATTTTGAATGAAAAAACTTATTTTGAAGGGGTAAATATGCCAAGGAAGTGCATTAATAGCCCAAACTCTTTTTGTTACGTTTGCGGGGGGTTTGCGTTCAAGGAATAACACAGAAATATAACACCTTTAATACGAAAGGCATATGAGTTATATTTTGCCTGCAAGATGGGAGACCAGGATAAATCATGGGCGTCCCACATTTGCTGCGCTACTTGTACAGTAAATCTGCGAGCTTGGCTTAAAGGTGCCAGAAAATCAATGCCATTTGGTGTTCCCATGGCATGGAGAGAGCAAAAAGATCACGCAACTGATTGCTACTTTTGTTTAAGTAATGTGATTGGGTTCTCTACTAAAAATAAAAAGAGTATTGAATACCCGAATCTTCATTCCGCAATTCGACCTATCGCTCACAGTTATACGCTACCAATTCCAAAACCGCCTTCATTTTGGACACTAGATGAAGAAGGTGATGACAACCGTGCGGTAAACGAACGTTTTATGGATACGGAATACCACCTACCATTTTTTTTCCTAAGAACTTTGGTGCTATAAGCGACGAGCACGGAGAGCGTTTTCATCAGGATATATCAGTGAAGGAAAAACGATACCAGGAAAAATGGAATCCAACCATGCTAGCGGATTATTGCAGAACTACAAAGACAAACCAAGAGCGCAATATAAAAGAAAACTTAAAAAAAAAATTAAAATTGGTGACAAGTAGATATATTTTCTTTTGTACTATGTTGTACTATGTACATACGTTGTATTTTCAATTATGTGATAAATTAAAACTTTACATGATACAGACTTTTTAATGATACCAATAAAATCAGCATCCGAAACTGCATTAAAAATATGTATCGGACTCCAGGAAGCAAAGTCGTTGTTCCCCAGTATTATGTAAGCTTTTGCTCAGCCAGCACACACAATCTTGACATACCAACCCCAAAGTTTCGATAGCAAGAAGAATCACGTTCCAAAACGATCGGATGATTTATTTGACTGTAGCCTTTCGTTAAGTTTTTTTAAGTAAAGGAGTTTTTACAAAGTGTTATGTTTGGTCGCTTTACAGCGCTATAAGAATTTATAATAAACAGTATATAAGCGATATTTTGTTGTATTTTATTACAGTGTAAATCAACCTGGTAAGATGGTGACCGCTTACTAAAGGTTATTGAAAATTGGCTCGGAGTTTATTAGTATGTTTAACCAAACCCTTGGAGTTGATCATCCTACGTCAATATTATGTCATAATAACGACTTGTTATTTATTCATTGCTGAAATCCTGTTCATATACTCTTTCAGATACCTATCTGCCTGCATTTTTAATAATTATACATTTCAATTGTTATGGTTAAATACCAAACGTATTTTTTTTATTAAATTGTCTTCAAGGACTTCACAGTTCCGAAACGGACTTTAATGTCTTAAAATAAGGCGGCGAAGGTACCTTATCTTAATCGATATTATATTTACCTTGCTTTACGATCTCAATTCTTACACTTTCTTTCAGAACACGAACGTTTTCTCCGATCGGACGATGAAAAAATCCTTTCGCGTACCATTAATTGCACCTCATTTTATCCATCTTATTTTACGGTTAAAGGTCGATTTACACACATCAGTGAAGGTGACAGTGACGTGCCATGACAGTGCCGGACAGTGCCATGACGGTCCCATGATTCCACCGGCCGTGATCTTAACAGTGATTTCTATTCACAATGGACAGGGTTTTTCCTTTTTTTTGCCAGTCCATTTGAGTGCCCAAAATGGCGATGTTTTCCGAAGATGAACTCTTGATGATTGCTCTGGTTTTGGATCAAGAAGAGGCAGAACTAGTGAAAAAACGGATGTGGGTTCATCAGGCATGGAAAACTAGAGCAACAGAAGGGGAATTTGCCACTTTGTATAAAGAATTGATGGACGATGGAGCAAAGTTTTATGAATACTTCAGAATGTCAGAAAATTCGTTCAACTTACTGTTAAGCAAATTGGAAGTTTATCTGAAAAAGCAAGACACACACTGGAGAAAAGCTATCACCCCAAGAGAACGACTGGCAGTTTGTTTGAGGTAAGTGACTTTTGAACTATCAAGGAAAGTAACTATCAGAAGAAAATAACAAAAGTAGTTTTTTTTTATAATGATATATTTTTTTAAATACTTACAAAAGTATCAAAACCTTAAGATAAGCACTCGGATCAAGACTTTACTCGGAATAATTTTGAAAATATTGTTGCAATGATGTCTGTTGGTTTTGATCAGCAGTTAATTTGGAATCGTCTTCATTCCCTGAAGTAGCTTGATGGTTGTTTTGTGGAGGAGGGGGGGGGGGAGCTACTGGTGGGGTAGATTTCGTTGAGGTATAATGATCATAGCTTTCTGTAGTAGAAGGTTGTTGAAAGTATATTGCGATAGAACACGGGACTAGATATTGATCCGTTAGTTGCTCTTGGTCCATAAGCATTTTTAGCTCATACTTTTGAACGGCAACAAAAATATCGGCTTTGGCGTAATGCCAGTATTGTGGGGGTAATTTTTTCAAAGCTGGATCTATTCCTGATAAAAAAAAGCGTCAACTGGATGCTGCGATGTCGAAGGCGAGGAGCTGACATTTTTTTTAATCAGATACTCCATAACAGTAGCAGCAGCAGTTTTGGGGGGATAAGCGTTTGGCACTGACTGTTTTGTTTTCTTTCGCGGTGTAGGATACGCAATAGAACCTGTTTGTTTTGAGCTGGACAAAGTACCAATTTGTGACTCTACAGTGACAGGATTATTACATTCTATTGAATCGTGTTGGGTGTTTTTTTCATTTCCGGGTGATAATGATTCACTAACGTGATCATCACGTGTCAAATATTGGCTCATTACTTCGGCATCAATGTTAGACATGGTCTCCCTGTCCTCAAAGAATTTCTTCAGAAAGCTTAACGGCTCTGATCATACAACGAGGGATTGTGGCGCACTAACTCAATAAGTTTTTCGTTGTTCATGTTTCTGATAAAACAATATAAATAAAACAAAATGAAAACTTAAAAAAAAACACTAAAAAAAGTAAATCAAAATCACGGCCGTAATACCAAAAATATCGTCCGAAAGTAATTTGATGTTTCACTGTACGGTGATCGCAACAGAACTGTTTGCACGTTCGCGCGCCGACGAGTCTTCAAATCCATAGAGCACTGGTCCCTAAAGTGGGGTACGCATACTCCGAGCCTCTCTTGAGGTTTCTTACTTAATAGCGAAAGATAAAAAGCCACACACAATTGGCGAAACACTTCTTCTTCCTGCAGCAATAAAAAGGGTGGAAATAATTCACGGAGAGGAATGTGCTCAGAAACTAAAATCTATTCCCTTGTCGGCAAATACCGTTGCCAGGCGAATCGACATTATTGCCGATAATTTAAAAAAAACAATGACAATAATAAATTTTCGGCAATGACAATAATTAAAACCAAAAACAGAAATACATTAGAATTAGAACCAGATCTTGGAATAGCATTAACACAGGGAATCGAGACAGATTTTTCCGAAATTAGTCAACAAATTCAATCACGTTGTTCCCATTAAATTATAATTTTAAATTTCTCTTGTAATTTATCAATTGCATGTACATATATTGTTTCATTATCGCGTGTGTTTCATTATCGCGTGTGTGTGTATGGGTGTATGTATGTATGTATGTATGTATATATGTATGTACGTACGTACGTATGTATGTATGTATGTATGTATGTATGTATGTATGTTTGCATGCATGCATGCATGCATGTATGTATGTATATGTATGTATGTATCGATGTATGTATGTATGTATGTATGTATGTATGTATGTATGTATGTATGTATGTATGTATGGATGTATGCATGCATGCATGCATGCATACATGTATGTGTGTGTGTATGTATGTATGTATGTATGTACGAGTATATATAATTTGGGGGTACAATTTGTGATTATTTTTGTCATAAAAGGGTATGCGGTCAAAAAAGTTTGGAGATCACAGCCATAGAGGAATATTTTTGACCATGTCGGTTATAATCATGGGCCGGTCACGATGTTGTCACGTCATTGATGCGTGTAAATAGACCTTGACGTCGACAGCATTGTTTGCACTGTCGCGGTCACGCACCGGACAAGTGTGAACAAGACCCTTCAAATCCATAGAAGAATATTTTTGACCATGTCGGTTTAATCACGGGCCGGTCACGGTACCGTCATTCACTGATGTGTGTAAATCGACCTTAAAGGTCAATTTACACACATCAGTGAATGACGGTACCGTGACCGGCCCGTGATAAAACCGACATGGTCAAAAATATTCTTCTATGGATTTGAAGGGTCTTGTTCACACTTGTCCGGTGCGTGACCGCGACAGTGCAAGCAATGCTGTCGCCGTCAAGGTCTATTACACGCATCAATGACGTGACAATATCGTGACCGGTCCATGATTAAAACCGATATGGTCAAAAATATTCCTCTATGGCTGTGATCTCCAAACTTTTTTGACCGCATACCCTTTTATGACGAAAATAATCACAAATTGTACCCCCAAATTATATATACACGTACATACATACATACATACATACATACATACATGCATGCATGCTTGCATGCATGCATGCATACGTACGTACGTACGTACGTACGTACATACATACATACATACATACATACATACATACATACATACATACATACATACATACATACACACATACATACACACACACACACACACACCCACACATACATACATACACCCATACACACACACACACGCGATAATGAAACAATATATGTACATGCAATTGATAAATTACAAGAGAAATTTAAAATTATAATTTAATGGGAACGTGATTGAATTCGTTGACTAATTTCGGTAAAATCTGTCTTGATTCCCTGTGTTAATGCTATTCCAAGATTTGGTTCTAATTCTAATTTATTTCTGTTTTTAGTTTTAATTATTGTCATTGCCGAAAATTAATTATTGTCATTGTTTTTTTTAAATTATCAGCAATAATGTCGATTCGCCTGGCAACGGTATTTGCCGACAAGGGAATAGATTTTAGTTTCTGAGCATATTCTTCTCCGTGAATTATTTCCACCCTTTGTATTGCTGCAGGAAGAAGAAGTGTTTCGGCAATTGTGTGTGGCTTTTTATCTTTCGCTATTTAGTAAGAAACTTCAAGAGAGGCTCGGAGTATGCGTACCCCACTTTAGGGACCAATGCTCTATGGATTTGAAGACTCGTCGGCGCGCGAACGTGCAAACAGTGAAACATCAAATTACTTTCGGACAATATTTTTGGGATTACGGCCGTGATTTTGATTTACTTTTTTTAGTGTTTTTTTAAGTTTTCATTTTGTTTTATTTATATTGTTTTATCAGAAACATGAACGAAACATAAAAAAATATATCATTATAAAAAAAACAACTTTTATTATTACTATTATTACTAAAAAAACTACTTTTGTTATTATTCGGGGTAAAGTCTTGATCCGAGTGATTATCTTAATGTTTTGATACTTTTGTAAGTATTTAAAAATATATGTCATTTAAAAAAAACTACTTTTATTATTACTATTATTACTAAAAAAACTACTTTTGTTATTATTCCGAGTCAAGTCTTGATCCGAGTGATTATCTTTGATACTTTTGTAAGTATTTAAAAAAATATGTCATTGAAAAAAAAACTACTTTTATTATTACTATTATTACTAAAAAACTACTTTTTTTATTATTCCGAGTCAAGTCTTGATCCGAGTGATTATCTTAATGTTTTGATACTTTTGTAAGTATTTAAAAAAATATGTCATTTAAAAAAAAACTACTTGTATTATTACTAAAAAAACTACTTTTGTTATTATTCCGAGTCAAGTCTTGATCCGAGTGATTATCTTAATGTTTTGATACTTTTGTAAGTATTTAAAAAAATATATCATTTAAAAAAAAAACTACTTTTATTATTACTAAAAAAACTACTTTTGTTATTATTCCGAGTCAAGTCTTGATCCGAGTGATTATCTTAAGGTTTTGATACTTTTGTAAGTATTTAAAAAAATATATCATTAAAAAAAAAACTACTTTTATTATTACTATTATTACTAAAAAAACTACTTTTGTTATTATTCCGAGTCAAGTCTTGATCCGAGTGATTATCTTAAGGTTTTGATACTTTTGTAAGTATTTAAAAAAATATATCATTAAAAAAAAAACTACTTTTATTATTACTATTATTACTAAAAAAACTACTTTTGTTATTATTCCGAGTCAAGTCTTGATCCGAGTGATTATCTTAAGGTTTCGATACTTTTGTAAGTATTTAAAAAAATATATCATTTAAAAAAAACACTACTTTTATTATTACTAAAAAAACTACTTTTGTTATTATTCCGAGTCAAGTCTTGATCCGAGTGATTATCTTAAGGTTTTGATACTTTTGTAAGTATTTAAAAAAATATATCATTTAAAAAAAAACTACTTTTATTATTACTATTATTACTAAAAAAACTACTTTGTTATTATTCCGAGTCAAGTCTTGATCCGAGTGATTATCTTAAGGTTTTGATACTTTTGTAAGTATTTAAAAAAATATATCATTTAAAAAAAAAACTACTTTTATTATTACTATTATTACTAAAAAAACTACTTTTGTTATTATTCCGAGTTAAGTCTTGATCCGAGTGATTATCTTAAGGTTTTGATACTTTTGTAAGTATTTAAAAAAATATATCATTTAAAAAAAAAACTACTTTTATTATTACTATTATTACTAAAAAACTACTTTTGTTATTATTCCGAGTCAAGTCTTGATCCGAGTGATTATCTTAAGGTTTTGATACTTTTGTAAGTATTTAAAAAAATATATCATTTAAAAAAAAAACTACTTTTATTATTACTATTATTACTAAAAAACTACTTTTGTTATTATTCCGAGTCAAGTCTTGATCCGAGTGATTATCTTAAGGTTTCGATACTTTTGTAAGTATTTAAAAAAATATATCAATATAAAAAAAAACTACTTTGGTTATTATTCCGATTCGTTAAGTAACAACAAAGCATACTCACAAGACATGTCAGAGTCACCTGTAGTTTGTCTGTAAACCTTGAAAAGATGAAACGCTTTGCTCAATCGATACCGCCTCGAATATATTTAAAAAAAACAAATAATAATTGGATCACGAGAATTATTTTTTGAATTTAATACAGACATCACGCTCTAACTGAATGTACAGAAATCACTGTTAAGATCACGGCCGGTGGAATCATGGGACCGTCATGGCACTGTCCGGCACTGTCATGGCACGTACCGGTCACCTTCACTGATGTGTGTAAATCGACCTTTA
>CATKWJ010001204.1:0-28951 GCA_949825065.1 Odontocerum albicorne
AATGATAGAGTCCAGAAAAGCTTCTCCCTCCGTTGCAAAACGATCCAAAAATTCACGCGCGGTGGTCACGCGATTTTGACGGTGCTCCGGTGTGAGCATTCTGGGCACCCATCTCGCACATAATTTCTTGTAACCAAGTTTTTCCGACACAATATTACCAAGGAGACTTCGAGAAATGTCAAGAAATTCTTCGTGAAGGTCGTTAAGCATCACACGGCGGTCATTTCGCACTTGTTTTTCAATTTTTTGCACAAATTCGTCAGAAATCACTGCCTTGCCTCGTCGTGAGTATCAGTACGGCCTTCTCTGAACAACTTAACCCCCTTCGTGACATGTTGTCGACTCATCGCATCACTACCATAAACTTCCACGAACTTCCGATGGATATTCGCGGTGGTATTGTTCTGCAAAGTTAAAAACTCGCTCGCACGGGTCTCGCACGGACGAGAGTTGGCGGGAGCGCACGACGACCTCTCCATCGGAAGAAT
Source organism: Odontocerum albicorne (assembly GCA_949825065.1). Taxonomy (NCBI): domain Eukaryota; kingdom Metazoa; phylum Arthropoda; class Insecta; order Trichoptera; family Odontoceridae; genus Odontocerum; species Odontocerum albicorne. The sequence continues at coordinate 489 of CATKWJ010001204.1, forward strand.
TTACTGTGACAACGAAATGGCCAACAAACACGCGGGACCAAACAAACTGACCGTTAGGATCCCCCCTACAAGCCAGTTGCTCCAACTTTGAAACAAAAAAATTCCCCAAGCCTCAAGAGCCCTTGTAACATTAGTTTCTGGATGACCCTCGTAATTAATTGAAATCCGTATCAATTCTATAGGGAAGAATATTGTAAAGAGATTTTGATATTCCTTGATCCGTGGCGAGAAGTGGTTTGCCTTTTAGTATTAGAGATATTAGTAGCGTTTACAGCTTTAGGAAGTACTTGAATACTACCCCTTTTTGGAAGTCTTATCAAAATTTATGATGAACATTACACACACATACTACACCTAAAGCCGAATGTGTTATAAACATGTATCGGAAGATCTACACAGGTTTTTTGAAGATACTCTTCCCTTGGAGAGTTGTCTACGGTTTTTTTGATATGGGGAAATATTCAATCGAATGGTCGTTGTTACTACCTTCCTTCCTTTCCTTACATTTAACTCGTTAATCTTTATTTTTGTTATATTTTAAATCTGTTAATGCTAGGGTTTTGAAGTCTTGAGTTAGTGTCCTTGAAGTGAGTTTACTCTTTATGGCGTTATATAAATTTTCATTTAAGTGTTTATATTTCTTTGGATATTGTAATATTCGTGCTATTGCGTGCTTACATAATATTATTGAAATTAATAAATGAAAATACTGTATCGCAGGCAACCCTGAGTCCCTATCATTAAATTAATAGCGCTACCCAGACTGATCCTGTCACAACTTTAAACTCTCATTCGACGAGGCACTCGAAGAGGCACACGACGGAGGACTTTCGCACCAAGACTTGCATTCCGGTGGAAGGAGGTTCAAAGTACGTAACTTGAATTACATAACGTTTTTTGATTTTATACTCTAAAAAAATTCTTTATCTCTCTGGCATATTTCATCCAAGTTGGAGTCATACATATGTGCTGAAAATATGAAGGTTTTACCAAGATGTATTTTCACTCCTTGTGACATGTGTCTGTGTCTGCAAATCAGTTCTAGCAACTCTAAAGCACTCTTCATCAGACTTATTATTCTCTTGGTTTTAATTTCACATCCACCGTTGTCATATCAACAATTATAGAATCGTCAATAAAATATATAAGTTATTAACTAACATAAACGACACTTAACTGTTATTTATATATCAAAGTCAAAATTATAAAAATAAATATATTGTAATTTGTTAAACCAAAAACTGTTTATTCCACTTTATAGATGTCTCGGGGTTTTCACTTCATCATGAAACCAAACGAGTGTCTTCTTTGTGCTGATGATGAGGTAAAATCCTTGAAACCAGTAGGGTTGAATCCTTATATACGAGTATATAGAGGAATAAATAGTGTTCGACTTAATAAATTACAATGTCTTTCAGCCTCCACAGTGTATGGTAAATGCCTCAAATGTTAATAATATTCAAAAGATATTCTTACAAAAAAAGCTGATATTTCAGGATACATATTATATCTTTCAAAAATATGACCCATGAAAATACCAATGAATAGTGCAACACTGGAAAAAAATATTTGTGTACAGTCATACCGTCACGCTTTCTCTCTGTCAGAGTAGGCAGGGAGGAGAGTGCGCCAATCTTTCCTATTGCAACACACATATTTTGCGTCCTTTACATTCCTTCCTGAAGCTCTAACGATTTCTCTGACATTTCCTTCTTTCAACCAAAAAACAAACAAAGGAAAGGGGGTGGGGTTTCGATTATTGTTTGAGGAGTTGTATCATAGTAAATGTATTATTTCACTTATTTTCATGTAACATAAATTTTTCAATAATAGTGGGGTTGATTCCCGAGGGATAACGCCCTTCAGAAGTATCTGCTTTCCAAATAGTGCTTTATAAATTATCCTAAGCCTGATGTGTGAAGTAATTTATCTGAGATGGTTTGGACACTTGGAACGAATAAATAATGAAAGATTAATAAAAAAATATACATTGCAAAAGACCAGGGAAAATATTGTTGGATCAATTGATATGATATTTTGATAGAAGGAAATGCAAAAGTCGTAGGAGTTTTAGTAGAAAGTGTATGGATGATGAAAAGTAGAAATGTGTGTCAAGATAGTAAAGTCTTGCGATCTCTCCTCTCTGCCTTCCCAGACAAGGAGACGGTGTGATGAAATCTATAAATATTCATTTTATAACTGCCATTATTATTTTGCAGATGACGGCGATTAACGTATTATTTTTGAGTATATTACTTGGTGGATTATATTTTGGTATATCTGATCCATTACCGCCAACGGAGGTTTATCCTAAAGATCCTCAACCGTTGCTTGATATAAATCCTCTGAAAGATAGTGCAAATGACCAGGTAGATTTTTCCCTTTTTATGTAACAAATCTATTGTTTTCATGTTATATTATACAAAACTTTTGATATTTTCCATTGAATATGCTAATTACCTAAAACCACAACTCAATATAATTGAACGAACGTTTTACATCCAAAACAAAAATGATAATATTGTGTAATTATTGTCAGGTAACTTTATGAAATTGGTTTTTATTTGTCATGAAGGAGACTAACGTATATTCTTAAACACAGTTTACAAATATTAAACTAAAGAAAATAAAGGCGATAATTTTTTTTCTGATCTTTAATTTAATTCAATTTTATAATTATTTTGTTACCTATGGTAAAAACGTATCTTTTAATTATTATTATATAAAAGTAGCGCATTTATATTTTTTTTCAAAATAATCATAAATTAAAAAAAAAGAAAAATATCTCTCCGGTTCGAGTATGTAATAAATATGTCGGATGATTTGAGGCATTATTTTTAAATTATCGACAATATTTTAAGTGTTTTATATTGAACTTATAAACATAAAATATAATGAGCTTCCTTGCATATTTTGCAACAACGCATAAATATTTTAAAACACCAGATATGAAAAAAAAAAAAAAAAAAAAAATTTGTTTGGGTTTCGTTAAGAATCTAACTCAGAACTCATAGTTTGAGTCTCAAGTATCTAATATTCAACTCTGTGGCTTATTTTATAAGACGATTGACTTCCAACTAGGGAGCTAGCAACTAGGGAGTTTTTTGCTTGTTAGTGCCATGTGATGCTGCCAAGCTTCCTGATTTCATCTATCCAGCGTACCTTCAATTTTCCTCTGGGCCTCTTTATGCCTCTTGGGTACCATTGGATTATTTTGGACGTCCATCGGGAATCTGACATTCTGGCTACGAGTCCTACCCATTGCCACTTCATTTTCTTGCACACCTTTATAACGTCTTCTACCTTTGTTATATTGCGAATCCAGGTATATCATTTACAGTCTCTTTTAGTGTATCCCAACATGCATCTCTTCATGCCTCTTAGTGCGGTCTGGAGCTTTTGTGTGTTCTTTACTGTCAGTGCGTATGTTTCGCAGACATACGTAAGAACAGGTACAATACACTGGTTATAAACCTTTCATTTCAAATTTATTGGGATATAACTTTTGAAGATGTTGTTCAGAAGTTTAAATGAGCTTCATGATAGTTCTGTCCTTTATGCTATTTCCTCCGATATGCCACCTACAAAGGAAATAATTTGGCCCAAATATGTTAGACGTATTCCTGGACAAGTTCCAGCGGATTTCAATCTACAATAATTGGTTTTGAGGTAGCACAGCTGTTTATTGTATATTTAGTTTGTGATATATTCATTTTAAAACCATCCTGTTAACTCACCTCTGCTAATTCTTGCTGTTGGTGTTGAAGATCATTCGTTGTTTGTAAGAAAATAACGATATCGTCTGCAAATCTCGAATCCATCAATCACCAAGCATTTATTGCCCCATTCCAGTTTACGAAATACATATTTATAATAAGTGCAGCTGTGAATAATTCAATAGCATATACATATATATTAATACATTCCGATATCGAACATATGTTTATCTCAAAATTACCTTTAGAAAATACATTTAAGAGATAAGCTATTAAAAGGTCTGGACTCATCTCATAACGTCACTCCGGCAGAGATACACTCCACTAATATAGGGTGAGCCCGGCCGCGAGGACATCAGATGTTTTCTATGGGATGAGTTAAATAACAAAATTCATGTTTTTTTATTATTTTTTATAATTTTTATTATGTATTAAGAATTCGATTCGTAGATAAATTATTTTTGTTTTTAACGTTTTTAATTTTTTTACAGGCAAAACTTATAACGGACATAATTTATGGGAAAATACAATCATCGTTGACTGCTGAGATGAATCTCTTGCGGTTAGATAGCTTCTACATTCTAGGTGACTACTATCGGAAGAAGACTTTGATAACCAACTTCCAGTACAGTAGTCGTGATACCTATGGTAACAGTTACGGAACGACAACTTGCATTATAGAAAGATTGAGAGTTGACCTAGGTGATTACTACATTAAATGCGATCCAACTAATATATTCAAACTTGCATACAGCTTAAATGGCCAATATTCTTCATTTCCTAAGAGTAAAATATTTGATAACTTTTCTCTATCCGATTCTCATGAACTGTTAGGGGAAAGTAATAAATTGAGACTAGGGAATTATTTAATATCAACTAATAATACATCGATTCTGTATAAAACATTCAGAATTGTTAGCCATGTAAAAGGGAAGATATATTTTCTTGCTATTTCTGGTAACAGCACAGATAATAATGCATTATTTGCAGCTCAGTTGCCCACAGATCGTTCCGATACTTCAAACGGACACATCATTGAAGCTGAATATATTCCTTTAAAAGATAGTCCAACACAGTTGGCTATAGACCAATACACTGGAGACATACTGATGAGTACTGAAAGTGATATTTTTCTTCTACAAAGACTTCCATTTATGGATGATGTGATGGAATATTTGCCTAGTATTTAAACATCAATAATATGTCAATACTAATAAACATATTTTTTAACACCAATGCTAAAAAGATAAAGGTATCTCTAAAATAAATTTTATATGACTTATAATAAAGAAACCCATTTTACAACAGCTTCCGTTTTTATATAAACCTATGAATTTACCTCAAATCCCATTTTGTTATTTCTAATATAAAAAAAATAAAGTTTTTTTATGCGACGTGGTGGCCAGAGGAAGACGGAATGTGTGTGGAATTTTCGAGGAGGAATTAATGGAAAACTGTAAATGAATGAACTACTGTATGATATAATGAAATATAAAAGTTAAGATATAGTGTTCTTGAATGAAATAGAAATGAAAGGATGTGGGTCTGAAGAGGTTTAAGAGGCCATTCTATTCTAGAGGCGTGAATTTTAGACGTTTTTCAGAATTAATAAAAAAAAACTAAAAGCATTTTTTTAATGCAATATTTTTACGGTATGTTTATTGATGATTTGAGAATGTATGAAAAAAAATTGATTTTTTTTTTAAATTCAAGATGTTATCAGCTGTTTTGTCGTAAAGAAAAGTGGTTAAGCTAGTCGCCATGATTGAAGCCTTTGTGTTATATTAAAATAAAAATAATACACAGTTTCTTAATAAAAACTTATGTCGTTATAGTTGGTACAAAAGAAAAAAAAAAAAAAAATTGCAACATAGCGACTGTCTGAAAAAAAATTTTTTACACTTTTTTTTTTCAAATATTAAAAATTGTTCTAAATTTTCCAAGGTAGGGAGATATATTTGTTATATTGCATATATCGTTTCTAGTGGTCATTTGATATGATGGACAAAATATTAAAATACAGTTGAAAATAATAGATTGGTTCAAATTGGCATTCTGCAAGAACTATTTTCCATTTATATTTATCAGCGACACCCTTCTCTTAGTTGATAACACCAAGAGTCTACGATTCATAGTACCATCCAGCCATCTGAACTTCGGTCACCCTACTTTTCCTCGTCTATTAAGAGTCTTGTTTGTGCTCCCCTGATAATGAGGTGAAAACCATGAAACCGGTATGGTTGTACCGTTATAAAAAGTAGAATAAACAGTGTTTGATAAAAAAAATTACAATGTCGTTGAACACAGTTTTATTTAAGAGTCAGTGCCCTGCCGGCCATTCAATATCCTAGCCAGCTCACACCAGGAATTTTAATATTTTTTGTTACACTTGTTTCATTTATGTACTAAAATTATTTTTTATATTTTTGTTTCCGGCGTGCCCTAATCAAAATCTCAAAATCTCTAGACAGAAAACATTATGAAACACAAAATATGTTATATCCCCATCTACCGCCATCTACATTAGACAATCGAAATCTTAGTAATATTTTATGATCGTGACGTCACTGTCTGACGAAAAATGTTGAATGTTGTCAATCGAGCTTCTAAGCATGCTTTAAAAATCACGTGAGGGATAGTGGCGGCGCGACGTTGGACCTCCAGCTCCAACGGGGTGAGCCCCGTGAAGACCGAAAGTGCTTTCGTCTAACATGTCGTATAAGTCATGGTGATAGCCAACAGCGCCCACCGTTGACCGCTTATTGGCATCCTTTTGGCAACTGAGATACAACTTCTGTCGGCCCAAAACCTGGATGCATAGCACACAATGTGAAAAAATACAGCATTATAGTGTAATCAGCTCGTACAGAACGATGTGCCCTATTTCAATGATTTTTTAGTACAAAAAAGATTAAAAAAAATGCAACCCCGATTTATTGAAAAATCAAACAAGTTAATTACGGTTTTGCAATTTTTATCAAATTAATTGATGACGGCGTGCACTCAAAATCGGCGTTCATCTTAATCGAGATTATTAAGTTTTTTGATTGGGTTATTTGGCATTTATAGCCAACCCCTCTGCACGGAGTGGACTTTCTCACACTTCAACCTTTTCACATTTCAGCTAACGAAGTCTCGTCGAAGTGCTATTAGACACACCATTCTGTTATTAGTTCAGTACAACTATCGTTACCTGTTCCTGTCTAGGATTTTGCCAGAAAGTCGACCATCTTTGATGAAGATAAAATAATATTTTACCCCTATTCAGTGTCACATTTGTGAAGATGGTGCCCATAGGTGGTTCGAAACTTATTCCTCCCACCTCACCGATACTTAATTAAAAGAGTGTTGACTCTTTCCGTTTTCGATAATGTTTGGATAACCTCGTATGATGATGTATTTTGCGTCACTCAACAAACCACTACAGTTTACAAATTGCTTTCTTCTCCACAAATGCATCTACGAAGTCAATATTTACTTTTATGTCTGATTCTTTTAAGAATATAACTAATACGTTTTGTAAGCTTTAGTATGGATCTTAAATATGTCTTATAAACTATTTATTACTCTTTTGGCACTCTAGTTGGCTTGTTGTGCCTAGGCAAATGCATTGGTTTAGAAAAAGAGGCTCTGCCAACATCACATCTTAATGTTAACAAGTAATGTTTTATAAAAGAAGTTGTCTTTTCTTTCCTCTCAATAATAGAGGAGAAAAAACCATTGGTTACACTTTATCATTTTCTCTTTTATTTTGACTTTATTTCATAAAGTTTACATCCACAGTTAAAAAATAAGCTCAAAAAGAGAAATGTTCAATAGACAACAATAACCTTATTTATCGGTTGATGATAATCGCCAGACCATGAGATTAACCCAATATTTATGATACAAGTTTTCCATATGAATGTTTGATTATACAAAAATATTTACAACCCTCAATTTTTCATTATTATTACTATAATTTCTACCGTATTTTTGTCGGACAATGTCTATACAGATATAAGAAAATAAAAATCTTATTTACGAGTGAGCCAACGAGCATAGGTTTACGGCAATTTGTCGGTAATGTCGGACGTCTGTATTTGTTTTACTGTCCAATAAACACGAGGATATTCAATACGTTAAGGAAAAACATGAAATATAGTAAATATAAGATATCTCTTTTGGTAATTTAAATTTTCTTTTATCACATATCACATTCCTTCGGACCATAAGACACATTTCCATTTAAAGTCGACTTTTCAAAGTAAAAATAAGCATCAATAGGCTATTTAATATTGGCGAACCATTTTTATAGATCTGGGTTTGTTGCCTTTCATTTATCGTGTCTCTAATAAACTAGACTTTTATCTGTATCTTACCGAGGATTTCAAGGGTTTTCTCTCATTACTAGTGGAGCTCTAATAGAATTGAACTACTATTGACTAGACTAGTACTGTAAAGTGAGTTTACTCTATAGGGCGCTACTTAAATTTTTATTTAAGTATTATTATTTCTTTGAATATTATAATATTCGTGCCATGGCATACATACATAATATTATTAAAATTAATAAATAAAAATACTGCATCGCAGGCGACCCTGAGTTCCTATCGTTAAGATAATAGCGCGACCAAGACTGATTCTGTTACAACATTAGACGACGGGGCACTTTCGCACCAAGAACTGCATCCCGGTGGAAGAAGGTTCAAAGTACGTTACTTGTATTTTATTATTTGTGTTTTTGGATTTTACACTTTGGTTCTCTCTCCTGCATATTTTATCCAAGTTATGGAGTCATAAATAAGTGCTGAAAATATAAAGGTTTTACGAAGACGTATTTTTACTCCTTGTGATATGTGCCTGTGTCTGTAAATTAGTGCAAGCCACGCTAAAGCACTGTCCATCAGACTTATTCTTTTCATGGTTTTTATTTCACATCCATCGTTATCAACAATTATAGAATTTTAAATAAAATATAATATTTGTTAACAACATAAACGACACTTAATTGTTATTTATATATCAAAATCAAAATTATAAAAATAAATATGTTGTAATTTGTTTAATCAAATACTTTTTATTCCACTTTATATATTGTAATAAATGATATAACTCTACCGGTTTCAAGATTTTCCCTTCTTCATCAAACAAAACGAGTCTTCTTTGTGCTCCTTTGATGATGAGGTAAACTCCTTTAAACCAGTAGGATTGTGCCGTATACTCTTACATAGATGAATAAACAGTGTTCGACATTATAAATTACAATGTCTTTTATCATCCACAGTGTTATTGCCTTAACTGTAAATAATATACAAAATATATTCTTAAAAAAAAACTGATATTTCAGGAAACTTGCGCATATCTTTCAAAATATGATGCATGAAAATACCAATGAATAGCGCAACACTGGAATAAAATATTTTTATACAGACATACCGTCACGCTATCTCTCTGTCAGTGTAGGCATAGAGGAGAGCGCGCCAATCTTTTCTATCGCAACACACATATTTTGCGTCCTCTACATCCATACACCTTTTCCTAAAGCTCTTACGATTATTCTGACTTTTGCTATTTCCTTCTTTCAAAAAAAAAAACCAATGAAAAGGTTAGAAGTTTTGATTATGATTATTGTTTGAGGAGTTGTATGATAATTATTGTATTATTTCATTTATTTAAATGTAACATTGATTTTTCAATAATAGTGAGTTTGGTTACCAAAAGAAGTATCTGATTTCTAAAAAGTACTTTATAAATTATCCTGATGTGTGAAGTAGGATAAAATGTATTTCTCTAAGATGGTTTGGACACTTGGAACAAATTAATGATGAAAGACTAATAAAAAAATATACATTGCAAAAGACCAGAGTAAATATTGTTCGATCAATTGATATGATATTTTGATAGAAGGAAATGCAAAAGTCGTAGGAGTTTTATTAGAAAGTGTATGGATGATGAAAAGAAGAAATATGTGTCAAGATAACAAAGTCTTGCGATGTCTCATCTGTGCCTACCCAAACAAGGAGACGGTGAGATGGAATGTTTGTAAATGTATATTCATTTTATAACTGTCATTATTTTTTGCAGATGACGGCCATTAACGTAACCTTTTCGAGTATATTACTTTGTGGATTTTATTTTGGTAAAACGACAGCTACGCCACCTTTAACAACGGAGGTTTATCCCAAAGATCTCCAACCGTTACCTGATCTAAATCCTCTGAAAGAAAGTGCAAATGACCAGGTAGATTTTTTCCTTTTTATGTGACAAATCTATTGTTTTCATGTAATATTTTACAAAACTTTTATAATTTCCCATTGAATGTGCTAATTATCTAAAATCATAACTCAATATAATTGAACAAATGTTTTACATCTGAAACAAAAATGATAATATTGTGTTATTATTCTTAAGAGACTTTATGAAATTGGTTTTTGTCATCAAAGAGTCTATAGATTTTATAACGTTTTTTGCTTATATTGTCTTGTGAAGTCGACGTTTCAAAAACGGCGCATTTTTCATGTTCGTGAATTGGAAATTTTCTTCTTCAGGCATGTTTAAGTCAATCACCACAAATGAATGCGCACCGGATGGCGCTTGGCCTATGACGAAGTCTCAACCGCAACGTAAGAGCATAGATCCGTACCGGTTTGCGATCGTAACGCATGAGTCCATTCCATCACGGAACATCACGTCCGTTCCTTCACGGAACAAGTGTGTGACTTCTAAAAAGGTAAAATTGATTGATCATATACCAAACTAAGAGATACTACACAGCGAAAAACCTTATAAAACTCATAGCTAATTTTAATCTATAGAAACCCAGAAATGAAATTTATTATTGATATATAATGGACCTCCGTAGGTCTTCGTAGGACTCCGTAGGACGTAGTAGTTCTCCGTAGGACTTCCAGCTTGTTGGTAAAACGGCTGTCTTCTGTCCCGGGGTTAAAGTCTTCGATTCCAGTTGGAACATAGACTTTTTAAAATAGCATTTTATCCTGATTTTTACTCAAGACTTCTTGATCATATTTTGTCATAGTCGGAAGACTCCGCCAAGGTGTACTGTATGGAAAAACCTTCTTAAACACAGTTTATACATTTTAAACCTAAAGAAAATAAAGGTGATATTTTTTATTCTTATCTTTAATTTAATTCAATTTAATAACAATTTTTGTTATCAACGGTGAAAAATTCACCTTTCAAAATTATTAAAAAAAAAAATTGCGCATTTAAATTTTTTTTCAAATATTCATTAATCAAAAAAAAAAAGAAAAATATCTCTCCGGTTCGAGTGTACAATATTCCGGGAGATTCGAGATATTATTTTGAAATTATCGAAAATAATTTAAGGGTTTTATATAGCACTTATATGGTAAACATAACATATAATGAACTTCCTTGCATATTTTGCAACAACGCAGAAATATTTTAAAATGCCAGATATAAAAAAAAGATAGTTTATTTGGGTTTCATTGAGAATCAAACTCAGAACTCATAGTTTGAGTTTAAAATCTCTAATACTCAAATCCGTGGATTATTTTATAAGACGATTGTCTTCCAACCAGGGAGCTTCCCTTTGGTACCAGATTTTTTTTCAACTGGGGTTATTGTCTGATTTTTACAAGATCAGCAACATTCTGGATTGTTGGAATATATTATTATTATTATTATTATTACACATGACAAGAAATATACACAATTTGAGAAAAAACAATAGGTAATTTGATTTGGACATACAATTTTAATGGATCTGGGTTTGCTGCCTTTCATTTGTCGTATCCCCAGTAAACTAGGCTTTTGCCTGTATCTCACTGAGGATATTTAGCAAGAGAAAAATAAATCGATACTTCTTTCCGATTTTTTATTACACAAAAACAAAACCCCGTGGCACGTTCTCATCAACCTGACAAACAGTGACACTCAACTACAACTGGAAATATCTTGCGATTTTCAACTCCTTACATATCATCACTCCAGAAAGACCAAAAATATTCATCCTACAATATACCGCACACAATTATAAGAATAAAAATCAAAATTAAAACAAAAATAAAACAAAAAAAAAAATACAGAGAAACATAAATACAAAAACAACCAAAATTAAAACAACCAGAAGAAACCCACACTCACGAGCTCACATAAATCCTTTCCACTCGTCATTCATCCTGAAAGCCCAAGTACTCAAAATCCTCATACTCAAAAACAACCACGCTCCGATCGACTGTCTAAATGGTTTTCCTACCTTTACCCTTATTGAAGTCGGCACGCCATTGTATGTAATGGGAGCCAAATAAGCATATTGCCTTTGGGCAAAAGAGGTTTTAACTCTAGGGATGGTGAACATTTCATTAGTTGCCATGCGTGTCATGTGTGTCTGCTGAGTCTGCATATTCCCTTCCTCTCGATGTTAGTGCTAGAGAATGGATTTGAGATGTAAATTGGCTATAATATATTCAGGACCTGATACTATCTGAAAAGCTCCGCCGTGGGATACCGAGCAGGAAGTTTATTAATTATTTTCACAATCAATTTTTGGGAAACCTGCAATATGTGTTTTTGGGTTAAGGTGCATCCCCCCCATACTGATATACCGTAAGAAAGTGCTGACTGACATAAGGCGAAGTATATACTTGTAAGAATATTTTCACTGAGCACATTTCGAATCAAATGGAATTTGTATCCTAGTTTTCTGATTTTTGCGCTTAATGTGTTAATATGGACCTCCCAACGAAGGAACTGGTCAACATAAACTCCAAGGTACTTTATACTATCAACCCTTTCCAAGGAAACACAACTACAGTCAGCCATGGGTGAACCAGTGTGTAGTGTTATGTATTTATTTGTAGGTGCTTGAGTTCTGGTAGAGATGCTAAATGTGATGTATTTTGTTTTTTGGGAATTTAGTCAATAAATTTGAGTCCATCCATTCTTTAACTACACGTAATTCTTCGTTAGCCTTTAAGAATACATCATCCCATGTTCGGCCCTCGAATAGAAGAACCGTGTCGTCCGCAAAAGTAATAATCTTACAAACAACATATTTACATATTAGTTAACTCATTGTAGAAATAATTTAACTGTTGAGAATAAAATTCGTGCGACATTTAATAGATAAACATTTTTCAATTCATATTAAAACTCATTTCTCGCTTCATTATTTTATTGAAAATAAAACTTGTGTAAGAATTGTGTGAACTCATTCGTTTTAGCAATAATTGTTATATTGAGAATTAAACTCGTCAAGAACGCAACTAAAATTGTTATTTTAACTAATAAATATAGTTATATTGATAGTAACGTACGTGTAGTATGTACATATATAAATACATTCCAAAATTGTACATACGAGTATATCTCAGAATAAATAGCAGAAAATACGTTAAAGGAAAAATAAGTAAATAAAAAACTTATTTTATATTTTTGTGTTCACCACAGGTTTATTTTAGTGTACAACCGATACTAATAAAGGGTGAGCTCGGCATCAAATGTTTTCCAGTCCACACTCTTGTACATGTAGATTAAGAAAAAATAAAATAAACAAATAAATAATGTTTTTTTTAATAGCAACATTGCACGTCATTCTCATCATCATTGTCAAACAAGATCGATCCACTGTTGGATGAAGGTCTCCCCAAGTTGACTCCAAATAGTTCAGTTTTTTGCTCGTTGATGCCACTTTGTTGCTTAGCCATGCCTCCTGATTTCATATACTCAGCGACCTTCGATCTTCTTCTGGGCCTCTTTATGCCTCTTGGGTACTATTGGATTATTTCGGACGTCCATCGGGAATCTGACATTCCGGCTATGTGTCTTTACGTATTTTGTTTACGGCCTCTTTTAGTATATCCCAACATGTATCTCTCCATGCCCCTTTGTGCGATCTGAAGCTTTTAGGTGTTCTTTACTGTGATCGTCCATGTCTCGCAGTCATACGTAAGTACTGGGAGAATACACTGGCTGTAAACCTTGCATTTCAAATATATTGGCTCCATGTTAGTTTTTTCCTTTGTGTTATTTCCTCCGATATGCCACCTACAAAGGAAATAAATTGACTCAAATACACATATTCCTGGACAAAATCGAGCGGCTCTCCATCTACAATCATTGGTTTTTGGGTAGCAAAGCTGTTTTTCGTATGTTTGATTTCTAATACATTCATTTTTAAACCAACCTGTTTACTGACCTCTGCCAATTCCCGCTGTTGGTGCTGAAGATCATTCGTTGTTTGTGAGAATATAACGATATCGTCTGCAAATCTCAAATGACTCAGGTATTTTCCATCACTCACCAAACATTACTTGTCCCATTCCAGTTTACTAAATACTCGTACATATTTAAGTGCAGTTGTGAATAATTTAATGGCACGTACATTTATATATTAAGACAACAAAATAAACTTCAGGAAATTCATTTAAGAGAGAAGATATTAAAAGGTCTGGGCTCATCTCATAATGCCCCTAGGACCGAGATACACATCACTAATATAGGGCGAGCCTGGCCGCGAGGACATCAGATTTTTTATATGGGATAAGTTAAATAAAAAAAAAATCATGTTATTTAACTCGTCCTATATTAATGTATTAAGAATTTGATTCGTAGATAAATTATTTTTCTTTTTCACGTTTAATTTTTTTTTCCAGGCAAGACTTATAACGGACATAATTTATCGGAAAACACAATCATCGTTGACTGCTGAGATTGATCTCTTGCGGTCAGATAGCTTCTACATCCTAGGTGACTACTATCGGAAGAAGACTTTGCTAACCAACTACCAGTACGGTGGTCGTCATGACTTTGGATACAATTTCGGAAAGAAAGCTTGCATTATAGAAAGATTGAGAGTTGACTTTGGAGATTACTACTTTAAATGCGACCAAACTTTAACGACTATCTTCAAAATTGCGTACAGGTCGGAAGGCAGTTATTCTCCATTTTCTTACATGAAAATATTTGATAACTTTTCTCTATCCGATTCTCATGAACTGATAGGGGAAAATAATACATTGAGATTAGGGAATTATTTAATATCAACTAATAATACTTCGATTCTGTATAAAACATACAGAATGGTTAGTCATGTAAAAGGGAAGATATACTTTCTGGGTATTTCTGGTAACAGCGTACAGAAGAACGCATTATTTGCAGCCCAGTTGCCCAGAGATCATTCCGATACTTCTAACGGACACATCATTGAAGCTGAATTTATTCCTTTAAAAGATAACCCAACGCAGTTGGCCATAGACCAATACACTGGAGATATACTGATGTGTACTAACGATGATATTTTTCTTCTACAAAGACTTCCATTTATGGATGATTTGATGGATTATTTGCCTAATATTTAAACAGCAATAATATGTTAATACTAATAAACATATTTTTTAACACTAATGCTAAAAAGGTAATGGTATCTCTAAAATAAATTTTTTATGACTTATAATAAATAAACCCATTTTACAACAGCTTCCGTTTTTAATTCGTTTTTATACTGACATATGATTTTACCTGAAATCCCATTTTGTTATTTCTTATATCAAAAAAATTAAAATAAAGTATTTTTATGCGATGCGGTGGCCAGAAGAAGACAGAGTTGAAAGAATGTGTGTGGAATTTTTGGGTGTTTAGTGTGGTTGAATGGAATAGAAAGGAAAGGATGTGGGTTTGAAGAGGTTTAAGGAGGTATTCTACTCTAGAGGCGTGAATTTTGGGCGTTTTTTCAGACTTAATAAAAAAAAACCACAAGCGTTTTTCCAATGCATTTTGACAATTTGTTTATTGATGATTCGAGAATGTTTAAAAGATTTTTTTTTTTTTATTCAAGATGTTATCAGCTTTTTTATCTCGTTGTAAAAAAAGGCTATAAGCTGGTCGACATGATTGAAGTATTTTTACAAATTTTAAACAAAAGTTATACACAGTTTCTTGATAAAAAATAATTTCGATATAGTTGGTACCAAAAAAAAAACCCTTTTTTTCAAATAAAAAATATATATATATATGTTTGAATTTGCCAAGGTAGGGATCATATAAAAACATGAATCAAAGTATCATACCAAATTTGAAGGCAATCGGTTGAACGTAACATGAGATTTTATGTCGACCAGGTCGAAAAAAGTAGTTTCGAGAAAAACGTGTTTAAAGTTTTGAGATTATTGTCTGAGTCATACCGGTGCGGCGTAATTGCTGCCTGATTTATCTGTCTAATTTTAAAATTAACTTTTGAGAACATATTCTTAAAGATATTAATTTCTTGAGCAGAATACCCCCTTAAGGAACGTCAGGTACGTAGTCTGGTGTGAAGGACAATGAAAGAGCCAATCAGGGTGTGGAAGCATTCATATCCAAGCGGCTGATACGAAAGTTTATGAGTTTGTTAACCCAATAGTTAACTGGATCAGATTTAAAGTAAGCTTAACGCGTCTTTTACTTGTTTGTGATTGAGTATTCTCCGGTCAACTGTGAAATTGATGAAACCGTAGAAGACTTGGTCAATTTATTAAAAAAATTATAACAAGGAAGACAAAATTACACCAGGCAGCTGCAATTAACCCCTTGAGTATGTTACAAAACGATTTTAAAGAAGATCTTGACTAACATATTGTATACAATGTTTTGAGCGTTATAATAAATATACTTACACGAGATAATAAACGAGTTTGTACTTGAACAAATATATCTGGAAATAAACATTTTATCGTTTTATAAGTCAAAAGGTCCAAATATCAATCGAAAGAGGTACAGGGCCGTATCAGGTTTTAATACGATTATTATTTTTTTTAAATTAAAATATTTTTAATGAGTTCCTTTGATTTCATTGATTTTTTGTATAAACCATCTAATATGTAATAAGGAGGCCAAAGTTGGTTGTGAACGAAATTTAAAAAATCTATGAATTTATCAAAGGTATCGACTTTAGCTTTGTGAAACTCTACATTAGAATTTTTTAAATAAATTATTTTTTTAATCTATTAGGTGTTAACAAAAGCTGTATCCGTTTTTTTTTCCAAATTTAAAAATGAGCACCAAAAGTAAAACAAAATAGTGAAGGTTATACGTTATTCGAAAGAAAATTTTCTGTTCTATTAGAATTTATTTGTTTTTACGTTACCTATATTACTTTATTTGATTACAAACCTTCAAAATGGAATGTCAAATAGGCGAAAGTGATCATTTTCGACACCTCCTTCTGTTCGAGTTCAATCGAGGAAATAAAGCAATGCCAAAGCTGCTCGCGATATTTGAGAAGTGTACGGTGAAGATGCTATGAATGAAAGCACAGTTCGTCAATGGGTTTTTGCATTTCAAATACGGTAATTTCGACCTGAAAGACATGGAGCGTTCCGGACGACCAGTGAACTTCGATGAGGATCGCTTAAACCATATTTTTCATGAAGATTCCCTTTAAACCACCGTAGAATTGGCTGAGCAGATGAGTTGTAGTCACATGACTGTATATAGCCATCTTTAGTTAATGGGAAAAGCCCAGAAGTTCGGCCCATGGGTTCCACATGTTTTGAGTGAAAACAACAAAAATCAACGTTCGACAATTTCTGCTGGTTTGCTACATTTGAGAATACATCATTGACTAATTTGTTGTAAAATAATGAAGGAGAATACATTATTGACTAATAATGTGTTGTATTTTTTTTTGTTGTATCCTCTTGTTCTCTTCATTTGGAAAAAAACGGGTACAACTTATGTTAACACTCAATACTTATTCTATAAATCATCGTTTCACGTGTTTCCTCCTCCAATACCGAGGCTTTCTTCAGGTGGTATGCTCCCAGTATGTTCAAAGAGTCATGTTACTTTAATAAAAGTGTGTGAGGTATGTTTACAGAAAGATTTAAAGTTTGATAAATATTTTAAAGAATTTAACAAAATTGAAATCTACCCGGAAATATACCGCACACACTTTTGTTGCGGGTGGTTCATAGAAAAATAATATGACTCACCAGTCTGATACATAATCACTGCTCTCATTACAAACCAGGTTCATTCCGCCTGAAGAGAGCCTCGGGATATGAGGAAGAAACACGTGTAGAACAGAGACTAACAAAGTAATTTATCGTTAAATATTCTAAGTAAATCCTCATCAGTACCAGCCTCACAAATATGTACATTTTTGTTGTGAAGAGTAAAACTTAGCAGGTTTATATTTAGGTCAGAATTTCTTTCAACCAACAACAAATACTATCAGTGAAAAATAGATAATAATTATCTATGAATATAAATTAAGTTTCACACGGGAGTCGAACCCGTAATTTTCTGCTTGGCAGACGTCTTTACAACTAGGTCATGGAGGTCAACGTATTCGTTATATTGCATATATAATTTCAAGTGGTCATTTGATATGATTTACAAAATATTAAAATACAGTTGAAGATAACAGATTGGTTGAAATTGACATTCTGCAAGAACTATTTTCCATTTATATTTATCAGCGACACCCTTCTTTATGTTGATAACACCAAGAGTCTACTATTCATAGTACCATCCAGCCATCTGAACTTCGGTCAACCAACATTTATACGTCTTAAAAAAGGCTTGTTTGAGCTCCCCTGATAATGAAGTGAATACCTTGAAACCGGTAGGGTTATACGTTTACAAAAAGTAGAATAAACAGTGTTTGATAAAACAAATAACAATGTCGTTGAACTCAGATACCATAAATAACAATGTCGATATAAAACAAATAACAATGTCGTTGAACACAGATACCATAAATAACAATGTCGATATAAAACAAATAACAATGTCGTTGAACACAGATACCATAAATAACAATGTCGATATAAAACAAATAACAATGTCGTTGAACACAGATACCATAAATAACAATGTCGATATAAAACAAATAACAATGTCGTTGAACACAGATACCATAAATAACAATGTCGATATAAAACAAATAACAATGTCGTTGAACACAGATACCATAAATAACAATGTCGATATAAAACAAATAACAATGTTGCCAGCCGTTCAATATTATAGCCCGCTCACACAAGAAATTTTAATAATTTTTGTTACACTTGTTTCACTTATGTGCTCAAGTTATTTTTTATATTTTTGTTTCACGTGTGCCCTAATCCAAATCTCAAAATCTCTAGACAGAAAACATTATGAAACCCAAAATAATTCCCCATCTACCGCCGTCCACACCAGACGATCGAAATCTAAGTTATATTTTATGATCGCAAAGTCACGGTCTGACGAAGAATGTCGCGTGTTGTCAATTTGACAATTGAGCTTCTAAGCAGGTTTTAAAAATCACGTGAGGGATAATCGCGGTGCGACATTGGGCTTCCAGCTCCAACGGTGTGAGACCCGTTCAGACGGAGTGTGCTTTTGCCGAGCATGTCGTATAAGTCATGGTGATAGCCAACAGTGCCCACCGTTGACCGCCTATTGGCATCCTTTTGGCAACTGAGATACAACTTATGCTGGTCCAAAACCTGGATGCATATCACACAATGCTAAAAAATACTGCATTATAGTTTATTCAGCATTATAGTGGAGGAAACTGGTACAAGACTGAAATATTATTGACAAGACTAATTAATTAAAATCCGAATCAATTCTTAAGGGGAGAATATTATAAAGAACTTTTCATATTTCTGGATATGTGGCGATAAATGGTCTGCCTTTTAGTGTTAGAGATATGAGTAGCGTTTACAGCTTCTGGAAGCACTTGAATACAATCCCTTTTAGGAAGTCTCATCAAAATTTATGATGAACACTACACACACATTCTACACCTAAAGCCGAATGTGTTACTAACACGTATCGGAAGATCTACACAGCTTTTTTGAACTTGGCACCTGCAGTAACCCCTTGAGCATATTACAAAACGATAGTAAAGAAGAGCGTCGCTTGACTAACATATTGTATACAATGTTTTGAGCGTTATAATAAATATATGTTACTTACACGAGTCTTGTACTTGAATAAATATATCTGGAAATAAACGTTTTATCGTTTTATAAGTCAAAAGGTCCAAATATCAATCGAAAGAGGTGCAGGGCCGTGCCAGGTTTTAATACGATTTTTAATTTTTTTTTAATTAAAGTATTTTTAATAAGTTCCTTTGACTTCATTGATTTCTCGTATAAACATCTGACATTTTATAAGGAGGCCAAAGTTGATTGTTAACAAAATAAATAAATCCATGAATTTATCAAAGGTTTTGACTTAAACTTTTTGAAATTCCATATTAGATTTTTTAAATAAATAATTTTTTTAATCAACTTATTCTATAAGTCATCATACCGGTGGTTCATAAAAAAATAATATGACTCACCAGTCTGATATATAAACACTGCTCTCATTATAAACCAGGTTAATTCCGCCTGAAGAGAGGCTCGGGATATGAAGAAGAAACACGTGTAGAGCAAGGAATAACAAAGTCATTTATCGTTAAATATTCTAAATAAATCCACATCAGTACCTGCCTCACAAATATGTACATTTTTGTTGTGAACAGTAAATCCTAGCAGGTTTATTTCTAGGTCAGAATTTCTTTCAACCAACTACAAATACTATCAGTGAAAACTAGACAATAATTATCTATAAAAATAAATAAGGCTGCACACAGGAATCGAAGCCGTAATTTTCTGATTGGCAGACGTCTTTTTATCTAGGTCATGGAGGTCGACGTATTTGTTATATTACATATATCGTTTCTAGTGGTCATTTGATATGATTGACAAAATACTAAAATACAGTTGAAGATAACAGATTCGTTCAAATATACATTCAGTAAAAACTAAATATTTTCCATTTTTATTTATCAGCGACACCCTTCTCTTAGTTGATAACACCAAGATTCTACTATTCATAGTACCATCCAGCCATCTGAACTTTGGCCACCCAACTTTTCTACGTCCTATAAGAGTTTTGTTTGAACTCCCCTGATAATGTGGTGAAAACCTTGAAACCGGTAGTGTTATACCGTTACAAAAAGTAGAATAAACAGTGTTTGATAAAACAAATTACAATGTCGTTGAATACAGTCTTATTAGAGAGTCAGTGCCCTGCCAGCCGTTCGATATCCTAGCCAGCTCACACCAAGAATTTGAATAATTTTGGTTACACTTGTTTCATTTATGCTATGTGCTAAAATTATTTTTATATCTTTGTTTCCCGTGTGACCTACAAATCCAAATCTTAAAATCTCTAGACAGCAATAAAAATATGAAACACAAAATAAATCCCCATCTACCGCCATCTACACTAGACGATCGAAATCTTAATATTGTTTTATGGCGACGTCACGATCTGACAAAGAATGTTGAATGTTGTCAATTTGACAATTAAGCTTCTAAACAGGCTTTAAAAATCGGATAATCTCGACTCGACGTTGGACCTCCAGCTCCAACGGGGTGAGCCCCGTGAAGACCGAAAGTGCTTTCGAAGAACATGTCGTATAAGTCATGGTGATAGCCAACAGCGCCCACCGTTGACTGTCTATTGGCATCCTTTTGGCAACTGAGATACAACTTCTGTTGGCTCAAAATCTGGATGCATAGCACACAATGTGAAAAAATACTGCATCTCGTACATAACGATATACCCTATTTCAATGATTTTTTAGTACAAAAAAGATAAAAAAATGCAGCCCCGATTTATTGAAAAATAAAACTAGTTAATCATGGTTTTGCAATTTTTATCAAATTAATTGATGACGGCTGGACTCAAAATCGGCGTTCATCTTGCTTCGAGATTATTAAGTTTTTCGATTGAGTTATTTGGCATTTATAGCCAACCCCTCTGGACGGAGTGGACTTTCTTACACTTAGTTTACATCCAGTTAAAGATAAAGTTTACATCCACAGTTAAATAAGCTCACAAAGAGAAAGGTTCAATAGACAACAATAACCTTATTTTTCGGTTGATGATACTCGCCAGACCATGAGATTAACCCAATATTTATGAGACAAGTTTTCCATATGAATGTTTGATTAAACAAAAATATTTACAACCCTCAATTTTTCATAATAATTACTATAATTTCTACCGCTTGTATTCAGTTAATCTTTTCTCGTTTCAGCACTATCAATCGTCTCGTTACTGTCAATTTTCGCATTATTGTCGGACAATGTCCATACAGATATTAGAAAATATACATCTCATTTACGAGTGAACCAACGAGCATAGGTTTACGGCAATTTGTCGGTGATGTCGGACGTTAAGGAAAAATATGAAATATAGTTAATATAAGATATTTCTTTTGGTAATTAAAATTTTCTGCATGGACGTTTTATCACATATCACATTCCTTCGGACTATAAGACACATTTTATTTTAAAGTCGACTTTTCAAAGTAAAAATAAGCATCAAAAGGCTATTTAATATTGACGAACCATTTTTATAGATCTGGGTTTGTTGCCTTTCATTTGTCGTGTCTCTAATAAACTAGACTTTTATCTGTATCTTACCGAAGATTTCAAAGGTTTTCTCTCATTACCAGGGGAGCTCTAATATGACTGAACTACTATTGACTAGACTAGTACTGTAAAGTTAGTTTACTCTATATGGCGCTACATACATTTTTATTTAAGTATTATTATTTCTTTGAATATTGTAATATTCGTGCTATGGCATTCATACATAATATTATTAAAATTAATCAATAAAAATACTGCATCGCAGGCGACCCTGAGTTCCTATCGTTAAGATAATAGCGCGACCAAGACTGATTCTGTTACAACATTAGACGACGGGGCACTTTCGCACCAAGAACTGCATCCCGGTGGAAGAAGGTTCAAAGTACGTAACTTGTATTTAATTATTGTGTTTTTGGATTTTACACTCTGGTTCTCTCTCCGGCATATTTAATCCAAGTTATGGAGTCATAAATAAGTGCTGAAAATATAAAGGTTTTACGAAGGCGTATTTTTACTCCTTGTGATATGTGCCTGTGTCTGTAAATCAGTGCAAGCCACGCTAAAGCACTGTTCATCAGACTTATTATTTTCATGGTTTTAATTTCACATCCATCGTTATCAACAATTATAGAATTGTAAATAAAATATAATATTTGTTAACAACATAAACGACATTTAATTGTTATTTATATATCAAAATTATAAAAATAAATATGTTGCAATTTGTTTAATCAAATACTTTTTATTCCACTTTATATATTGTAATAAATGATATTACTCTACCGGTTTCAAGATTTTCCCTTCTTCATCAAACAAAACAAGTCTTCTTTGTGCTCCTTTGATGATGAGGTAAACTCCTTTAAACCAGTAGGATTGTGCCGTATACTCTTATATAGATGAATAAACAGTGTTCGACATTATAAATTACAATGTCTTTTATCCTCCACAGTGTTATTGCCTTAACAGAAAATAATATACAAAATATATTCTTAAAAAAAAAAACTGTTATTTCAGGAAACTTGCGCATATCTTTCAAAATATGATGCATGAAAATACCAATGAATAGTGCAAGACTGGAATAAAATATTTATATACAGACATACTGTCACGCTATCTCTCTGTCAGTGTAGGCAGAGAGGAGAGCGCGCCAATCTTTCCTATCGCAACACACATATTTTGTGTCCTCTACATCCATATACCTTTTCCTAAAGCTCGTACGATTACTCTGACTTTTGCTATTTCCTTCTTTCAAAAAAAAAAAAACCAATGAAATGGTTGGAAGTTTTGATTATTGTTTGAGGAGTTGTATCATCATTATTGTATTATTTCATTTATTTAAATGTAACATTAATTTTTCAATAATAGTGAGTTTGGTTACCAAAACATAGCGCCCTCAAGAAGTATCTGCTTTCTAAAAAGTGCTTTATACATTATCCTGATGTGTAAAGTCAGATAAAAAATATTTCTCTGAGATGGTTTGGACACTTGGAACGAATGAATGATGAAAGACTAATAAAAAAATATACATTGCAAAAAACCAGGGTAAATATTGTTGGATCAATTGATATGATATTTTGATAGCAGGAAATGTAAAAGTCGTAGGAGTTTTATTATAAAGTGTATGGATGACGAAAAGTAGAAATATAATATGTGTCAAGATAACAAAGTCTTGCGATGTCTCATCTGTGCCTACCCAGACAATGAATGTTTGTAAATGTATATTCATATTATAACTGTCATTATTTTTTGCAGATGACGGCCATTAACGTAATCTTTTTGAGTATATTACTTTGTGGATTTTATTTTGGTAAAACGACAGCTACGTCACCTTTGACAACGGAGGGTTATCCCAAAGATCTCCAACCGTTACATGATCTAAATCCTCTGAAAGATAGTGCAAATGACCAGGTAGATTTTTTTCCTTTTTATGTGACAAATCTATTGTTTTCATGTAATATTTTACAAAACTTTTATAATTTCCCATTGAATGTGCTAATTATCTAAAATCATAACTCAATATAATTGAACAAATGTTTTACATCTGAAACAAAAATGATAATATTGTGTTATTATTCTTAAGAAACTTTATGAAACTTATTTTTAATTGTCATGAAAGAGTCTATAGATTTTATAACATTTTTTGCTTGTTATGTCTTGTGATGTCGACGTTTCAAAAACATCGCATTTTTCATCTTCGTGAAACGGGAAATTTCATCTTTAAGTCAATCACCACAATTGAATGCTTGTCGGATAATGACGGAGTCTCATAATTGAATGCGCGCTTGACCTATGACGGAGTCTCAACCGTAACGTAAGAGTATGGATCCGTACCAGTTTATGATCATAACGCAAGGGTCCGTTCCATCACGGAACATCAAGCGTGTGACTTCTAAAAGGGTATAATTATGTATCATATACCAAACTGAGAGAGACAGACAACACAGCGAAAAATCTTATAAAACTTATAGCTAATTTTAATCTATAGAAATCCAGAAATTAAAATTTAAATTGAGATATCATCGACTTTCGTAGGACTTCGATCTTGTTGGTAAAACGTCTGTCTTCTGACTCAGGGTTAGAGACTTTGATTCCAGTTGGAACCTGGATAAAAAAAAAAGGATTTCATTCGGATTTTTACTAAAAACTTCTTAATCATATTTTTGCTTAATCGGAAGACTCCCTCAGGGTGTACTGTACGCAACGAAAGCATACTCTTCTTGAACGCCGATTATACATTCTTAACCTTAAGAAAATTAAGGTGATATTTTTTTTTTATAAACTTAATTTTAATTAAATTTTATAATTATTTTTTTAACAACGGTAAAAAATGCACCTTTCAATTATTTAATTATTGAGAATCAAATTCGTATGACATTGTATATGGTATAAGTTAAACATTTTTCAATTCATATTAAAGCTCATTTCTCGTTTAATTTTATTGAAAATAAAACTCGTATGTGAATTGTGGGAACTACTTTGTTTTAGCAATAATTGTAATATTGAGAGTTCAACTCGTACAAGAGAGCTAGTAAATTTTTTATTTTTTAAATAAATAAATATATGTTTATTAATAGTAACGTACGTGAAGTATGTACGAGTATGTAACATATATAAATACATCCCAAAATCGCACATATATCTCAGAATAAACAGCAGAAAATATATTTAAAAGAGAAGCTAGCAAAAGGTCTGAGCACATCGCATAACATCTCCCCTGCCGAGATACACACCACTTATAAATGGCAAGCCCGGCATAAAATATTTTCCCTCCCTCCGACCCAGATACACATCACCAATATAGGGCGAGCCTGGCCGCGAGGACATCAGATTTTTAATATGGGATAAGTTAAATAACAAAATTTATGTTATTTCACTCATCCTATATTAATGTATTAAGAATTTGATTCGTAGATAAATTATTTTTCTTTTTAACGTTTAATTTTTTTACAGGCAAGACTTATAACGGACATAATTTATGGGAAAATACAAGCATCGTTGAATGCTGAGATTAATCTCAATCGGTCAGATATCTTCTACATTCTAGGTGACTTATATCGGAAGAAGACTTTGCTAACCAACTACCAGTACCGTGGTCTTGATTACTATGAAAAGAATTTCAGACCGACAACTTGTATTATAGAAAGATTGAGAGTTGACCTTGGAGATTACTACTTTAAATGCGATCAAAATAGTACCTTCAAACTTGCATACAGGCTGGACGGCAGATATTCTCCATTTTCTATCATTCAAATATTTGATAACTTTTCTCTATCCGATTCTCAAGAACTGTTGGGGGAAAGTAATAAATTGAGACTAGGGAATTATTTAATATCAACTAATAATACTGCGATTCTGTATAAAACATTCAGAATTGTTAGCCATGTAAAAGGGAAGATATACTTTCTGGGTATTTCTGGTAACAGCGTAGATAATAACGCATTATTTGCAGCCCAGTTGCCCGGAGAACATTCCGATACTTCTAACGGATACATCATTGAAGCTGAATTTATTCCTTTAAAAGATAACCCAACGCAGTTGGCCATAGACCAATACACTGGAGACATACTGATGAGTACTCAGAATGATATTTTTCTTCTGCAAAGACTTCCATTTATGGATGATTGGAAGGAATTTTTACCTAATATTTAAGCAATAAGATGTCGATACTTATAAACATATTTTTAACACCAATGCTAAAAAGGTAATGGTATCTCTAAAATAAATTTTATATGACTTATAATAAATAAACCCATTTTACCACAGCTTCCGTTTTTAATTTTTTTTATATTAACCTATGATTTTACCTCAAATCCCATTTGTTTATTTCTAATATCAAAACAATCCAAATAAAGCATTTTTATGCGACGTGGTGACCAGAGGAAGACGGAGTTGACAGAATTTGCGTCAATTATTTGGGGAGGATTTGATGGAAAAATGAATGAACTACTGTATTATATAATGAAATATAAAAGTTTAGATATAGTGTGCTTGAATGAAATAGAAAGGAGAGGATGTGGGTCTGAAGAGGTTTAAGTGCGTATTTTACTCTAGAAGCGTGAATTTTGGGCGTTTTTCAGACTTAATAAAAAAAAACCACCAGCATTTTTCCAATGCATTTTTACATTTTTTTATTGATGATTTGTGAATGTAAAAAAAAAATTAAAAAAAATAATGTTAATTTCAAGATGTTATCAGCCGTTTTATCTTGTCGTGAAAAAGGGGGTTAGCTGGTCGACATGATTGAAGCCTTTGTATAATTATAAAACCAAAATTATACATAGTTTCTTTATTAATTATGTGGTTATAGTTGATACCAAAGAAAAAACCAAAAAAAAATTACGCAAAATGGCAATTGTCTGAAAAAGTTTGTTTGGCCTCTTTTTTTTTTTCAAATAAAAAATTAGTTTTGAATTTGTCAAGGTAGGAACGATACAAAAATATTTATTAAAGTTTCACACCACGGTTGAAGGCAACTGGTTGA
This sequence comes from Odontocerum albicorne, assembly GCA_949825065.1. Classification (NCBI taxonomy): domain Eukaryota; kingdom Metazoa; phylum Arthropoda; class Insecta; order Trichoptera; family Odontoceridae; genus Odontocerum; species Odontocerum albicorne. The sequence continues at coordinate 27,557 of CATKWJ010001204.1, forward strand.
ATATAATTTGACATTTTATGTCGACCAGTTTGAAAAAAGTAGTTTCGAGAAAAACGTGTTTAAAGTTTTGAGATTATTGTCTGAGTCATACCGGTGCGGCGTAATTGCTGCCTGATTTATCTGTCTAATTTCAAAATTTTCTTTTGAGAACATATTTTTGAAGATATAAACTTTCAAATATGCCAAAAAAAATGTATGAGTTTGTTAACCTAAAAGTTAAGTGGATCAGATTAAAAATAAGCATAACGCGTATTTTACTTGTGATTGAGAATTCACCGGTCAACAGTTAAACTGATGAAAGCGTGGAAGACTTTTGGTCAATTTATTAACAAAATTATAACAATGAAGAAAAAATACACCAGGCAGCTGCAATAACCCCTTGAGCATATTACAAAACGATTGTAAAGAAGAGCGTAGCTTGACTAACATATTGTGTAGAATGTTTTGAGCGTTCTTATAAATATATGTTACTTACACGAGATAATAAATGGGAGAGCGCGCAAATCTTTCCTATCGCAACACACATGTTCTGTGTCATCTACATCCATACACCTTTTCCTAAAGCTCTTACGATTTCTCTGACATTTGATGTTTCCTCCTTTCAAAAAAAAAAAAAAGTAAAGGTTGGGGGGTTTGATTATTGTTTGAGGAGTTGTATCATGATTAGTGTATTATTTCCCTTATTTTCATGTAACATAAATTTTTCAATAATAGTGGATTTGATTCTCGAGGGATAACGCCCTCAAGAAGTATCTGCTTTTTAAAACGTACTTTATAAATTATCCTAAGCCTGATGTGTGAAGTAAGATAAAAAATATTTTTCTCAGATGGTTTGGACACTTTGAACGAATGAATGATGAAATACCAATAAAAAAATATACATTGCAAAACACCAGGGAAAATATTGTTGGATCAATTGATACAATGTTTTGAAAGAAGGATATACAAAAGTCGTAGGAGATTTATTAGAAAGTGTACTATATGGATGATGAAAAGTAGAAATATGTGTCAAGATAGCAAAGTCTTGCAATATCTCATCTCTGCCTACCCAGACAGGAAGACGGTGTGATGGAATGTTTGTAAATGTATAAATATTCATTCTGTAACTGCCATTATTCTTTTGCAGATAACGGTCCTTAACGTATTCTTTAGGAGTTCATTACTTGGTGGATTTTATTTTGGTACTTCAGCATTAGAACCGCAACCTATGTCCAAGATGTCAACGGAGGTCAATCCCAAAGATCTTGATCGAAATCCTCTAAAAGATAGTGCAAATAACCAGGTAGACTTCCTTTTTATGTAACAAATCCATTGTTTATACAAAACTTTTATTGTTTTACTAGGTCAGCAAAATTCTGGTTTGCTGGACCATACTAGTATTGTGCTTTATATTTT